>JAMKQA010039996.1:0-16301 GCA_024699735.1 Posidonia australis | reverse complement strand
GGCTTTAACAAATGGTGATTTCTCAAGTCCTTCAAATACTCTAGCATGTTTTCCTTTACCCTTCTGCATCTCTAGGAGTCGGTCCTCCATTTGGGCTATGGGCTAGCTGCTCTTCCATGCCATGCCCAAACAACCAATATGTCTTGCAGTTGGTTTCATCCATCCTTGTCTGAGAGTTTGTAGGTGTCCTCTCCTAATGAGTTTAGGATTGTTTATCATCCCTTTGTGGAGGTGGTAGCGGGTTTGATCATTCCTCCAGAGTTGGAGCTTGGGCAACCACCTAGGCGACTGCTTGAGTGATTGCTTGGGCTACTATGTGTGAGGCTTGATTGTCCCTTTGCTTTAGCTCGGTCATCAAGTAGGCTACTTGTTCCCACAACACTGGATAGTTCCCAGATTGATTGCCTCCCAAAGAGTGGTTGAGTTGGCATGCCTAGTCCACACGACTGGGCTGTTAGTCAAGTGATGAACTAATCGATAGATCTACAAAAGCTAAAACTGTTAGGAGGGTATTGCTGGATTGGTCAGGTCCCCTCCGATGCTCAAGTTAGATAATGGAAGGATTAGGGGGAAAATCAGGTTTGAGGTGGATTCAAAATGAATTTTGCGTACCTTAAATTTATAGATAACCTCACGGATTTATATGGAAACAAGGTGTGTTGTAATCCAATTACGACATGTGTCCTTCTGTTAATCTCGACATTGGTTAGGGAATTAGAATTACGTCCCTCTTGACCATTGCCCTGCTCGGGCCTAACAGTGTCTTTGAATTATTCTGTTCAATGATGGTTAACACTTGCCGAGAGGGTTGATTTCCTACCAATTGATTTCAATATAGCCGATGAGTCTGTCTGTAATTATTTGGTGTAGTGGTGAAGTCTCTTTATGGTTATACTAGAGATCAAGAGTTCGACTCTCACGATTGTAATATATATTTAAAAAATCGTTTCCAAAAAAAAAAATAATAACCCACCAGCATCTCCAAGCATTTGTCAATGGAAAAAGTAGGCCCACAAGTTACATAGGGAATCCACATGCCAATAGAAACAATGGGGCCCAAGACTCACATGTAACACCTGTAAATTCATTTTGTAATTATTTACAATTACAATGAATTTATTCTTAGACAGGTGTTACTGTTCCAAGGTTTGTTTATGTGATTTTGTGCTTGAGCCTCGTGGATCGATTTCTGTTTGCGTATCCCTGTGCGTAGTTCGCATTGTGCTTGTGTGTCCGTGTGGGGGTTCATGTGGGGCCCACATTTGTGGACCTGTTAGTGGGAGTGAGTGGTGCAGTTGGTTGCTGGCTCATGTAGAAGGCTAGTGGTTGTACTGTGCATGTATGCATGCAACTACCACCATCTGTGTGTATTTAAGTTGCGGCCGTCAACCTCTTCCTTCGCACCTCTCCTCCTCTTTCTCTCCCATTTCGCCGTCCTCCTGAGCACCACTCCTCCTCCTCCCTCACTCGTCCTCTCCTTCTCTCCTACCCTCCCCCATTCACTCCCACCCTCTTCCTCCCACTATCCTCGGTCTCTCCCCCATCTCCTCCCATGTCTACCTTCCACTCGGTGTGCTCGAGAGTTGACGGCGGCGTGCAACGGCTCGTGGCTGGTCGTGGGAGCTCCATGAGCGTATGACGGCGTGCTGGTCGCCAATGGCACCCGTGGTTGGCTGGAGGATCGTCGGAGAGCTCGTTTCAGGTACACACCTACAACTACTGTATAGAAAGCTTGAAATTGGTAGAAAATGATAGACATGCATGAAATCTAGGTTTCTTTCCTAGAATTTATTGTGGTATGTATGATATTTTATGGTAGTAGTTGAGGTTTGGATCCTTTCGACCATTCTATCTTTGCAAATTTATATCTTAATGCATGATGAATGGATTTTGATTTTGTTTGTTGGGATTTGGAGTAGACTCGAGGGTTTACACCTTATGTTTTATGTGATTTTTAGTGCTTGTTTTGGGAGTCTGATAAAAGGTCCCACTTTGGGTAATTTGAAGGTTTGAGTTTTAGGCCGTTTTCTGGAATTGCAAAATTCTCCATACCGAAGTGGAAACGGCATACCGAATCAGTAATTTTCCGTATACCGAATCTTTTCGACATGTCGATCTTTCTGTCAATTTTAGTCATCCAGTCAATTCGGTCTGTCAAATCTCTTTGAATGACCGAACTAGGAAAATTCGACATACTGAACCCATTTTTTGGCATGTCGAATCAAGGCCTAGTGATTTTTATAAAATGCATTTTACATGGGATCTCGGATTGGTTTGTTTTGTCTATTTGAAATGGGATTAAAGGCCGTCAATGGTGGTCCCATGGGACACCTGATGTGTCGTTTTGTTGAAGTTTTGAAAGAATTTCTAAAGATATAAAATGATTTGAAAATGGTTTTTAAAAGAGATGAGTTGGCCTATTTTGGAAAATGATTTTCCTGATTTTTTGTGTGCCGACCGAAACACTGTGGAACTATGTCGTTTGGGTCAGGGAATGTGACAACATTCTCAGGTGGTCGGGCGCATCTCCCTGGTCATGGTTGGGGGCCGAGATACCTAAGGCTGATGGTCATCGGGTCTTGGAGGTATGAGACTCCCTGATTGCCGTCTCGAGTCTAATGTTTTGATTCGCAGGTTGAGGTGTCTTGTGGCATGACGAGGAGTATGATACTTTTGCTATCGCTATGAGCACTGAGGCTCGAGTGTTGTCGGGTGTGAAGGTATGACACTCCCTCCTAAGCACCTTTTGGAGGATGTCATGAGGAGGCGTACCCTATAGTGGCCAATGCGGTTGAGACACGTGCCATGTAGCTGGTAGCGTCCTGAGTGACAGGAATGCCTTCTTAGAGAGGAGTTGGCTTTGTAAGTGTTCTCCAGGTGAGAGAATAGCGGGACGATGCGGCTCCTGCATAGGGTGGCACGTCGTGGTACTGTAGTGCACCTTGGTGGCTACTTGTGGCGAGAGTTGGTTGCTTGGCATCAGGCTTCCTAATTCACTGTGTGTGGTTTTGACCATTGAAGGCCTCTTTCGTGGTTTTCGGCCTTGTGGGCTTGATTCTGGGATTTTAGAGAAAATAATTTACGAAATGAATTTAAAAGAAAATTAATATAGTTTGATTTTCTGTCGTTTTGTGGGGTGCTTGCTTGGTAACTTTTTGTCACTCATACTTGTTCTTTGTTGTTTTTGGGTTGTAAATGCAGAGATGCAATTGGGTTTTAACATAGTGCATATAGTCCAGAGTTTCGTTGCCACACACACAGGTTCCTGATAGTTGATATTTCTGTTTAGCTTTTAATTTCCTGTAATTTAATTTGATTTAAATTATTATGGAGATTTGGGACGTAACAGATCTGGTATCAGAGCTCTAGGTTCACTAGGTTGCACTAGTCTAGGGTGTCCGATCTAGAGACTCCAATAGGTTTTGCATGCATGGTAGAGTCTGTACTTGATTTTTTTTTCACGGTTTTTTGGTTGTTGCTTTGTCTGTGGTATAGGTGTTTTGCCTTTCTCCTTGCGGAATGCCTCTTTGTGGTCGTAAGGGCAAGGCCCCTATCAAGGAAACCGAGTCTTGAGAGAACGTGGGTGGATAGAAATCAGTTCATATTGAACTGAGGAGTTTGGCGCACGAGATTTCCCATGCCTTCAGCAATAGTAGTGCTAGTGAGCCGTCGGGTGACCCGTGACTGAACCAGTTTAGGAAGCTTCGTCGGCCATCAATTAAGGGCAAGGTCAGTGTTGATGAGAGTGAGGCCTGGTTGGAGAAGGTGGTGAAGATGCTAGAGAGCATGACGTGCCTAGAGTAGCATTGGGTGTGGTTGGTGACTTATCTGCTAGATGGTGAGGCAGATAAGTGGTGGAAGTTTGTGAGGCAGTTGAAGTTCCTGGACTAAGTCATTGTTAGCATCCAATGGAAAGATTTCAAGGCAACCTTCTATGACAAGTATTTCCCCGTTCATGTGAAGGAACAACTTCGCCGAGATTTTCGAAATCTAAAGCAGGGCACGATGTCGGCGCTTGAGTATGAGATTGAGTTCGCCCAGTTGGAATGTTTTGCTCCGCCTATGAGTCTGAAGATGAGCAGGTGCAGAGGTTTCTAGATGGCTTAAACTCAGGGTTACGGGTGAAGGTGATGGGCTGTCGGTGCTAAACTGTAGAGGACATGGTTGGGATGGCTTATTACTTCAAGGCGGAGCATCAGAAGTATCTGGAGAGTCGTCCCAAAGGGAAGGGTAAGTCTTCTTTTGCCTCCCGATTCTCTTTCTCTAGTCCCCCGAGTGCTAGTAGTTTAGGTAGCCTTGAGAAGAAGTAGAAGAAGAGCTCTAGTGTTTTCTCTGTAGGCCGACGGAATTTTGTTAGGGGTAGCAAAGCTAGCTTTAGTCAGACAAGGTCCAGTACTCTTGGTGGGAACTAGTGCTTCAACTATGGTCAGGCGGGCCACATCACTGCATAGTGTCCTCATCCTCCACAGCCTTCAGCCTCAATGGTGTGCTATAATTGTAGGAAGGCGGGACATGTTCAGGGATCCTGTTCAGAACACCGAAGAAGGCAGGAAGCGCGCCACAACAGCCGACTAGGGGATGGGTGATTACCATTGTAGCTCTAGGCGCTAGGTCTTCAGGAGATATAGTTGAAGATAAGGATGATTAGTTGGTTTTGTGACCCTCTATGATTGTTGTAATGTCTTTGTAACCTAGACATCTGCCTGATTGTATAAATGTGGTGGTGTTGTTTTGCTTAGCCGTCAGGTTCTTTTATTGTGGCTGGTTGGATGGCCAAAGTGTTGTTTGACTCAAGGAGTTCTTTCTCTTCTGTCTCTGAGCCTTTCGCGACGGAGTTGGGAGAGAGACCAGCTAGATTGACCTTTCAACTAAGCGTGGTAACGCCATTGGGAGAGCATAGTTTGGCATGGAGGTATCTACGGTCTGTCGACTTGATGCTGAATGACAGAGAGTTCGATACTAGCCTGATCGTAATGGACATGTAGGAGTAAGATGTGATACTCGACATGGATTGGTTGGCACAGCAATCTGCTTTGATCTACTGTGCTCGAAGGCGAGCTTATTTTGGGCCTCCTAAGGATGGGTCTTTCTTTATGTAAGGTGGGTGTAAGGGTGAGCCTAAGCTTGTCATTTCGGCTATGAAGGCTTATAAGTCTTTGGTCAGGGGTTGCGTGGGATATCTAGCTAGTATAGTTACCTCCACTTCTCCTAAGTTGAGTGTTCATAACATCTTTGTGGTGTGTGAATATCTCAATGTATTCCCTGACGATTGGCCTGGTATGCCACCTTACAGGGAAGTAGAGTTCTTGATCGATCTGATTCCTGATTCTGGTACTATGTCGAAGCCTCCTTATCGCATGGCACCAGCGGAGTTGCGAAAACTCAAAACTCAGTTGTAGGAGTTGCTACTCAAGGGTTTTATCAAACAAAGTGTGTCTCCATGGGGAGTGCTTGTCTTATTCATCCGTAAGAAGGATAGTTCGCTCTGACTGTGTATAGATCATCGGATGCTGAACAAGATTATGGTGAAGAACAAGTATCCCTTGCCTTGCATTGATGATCTATTCTACCAGTTGCAACTTGCATCCGTGTTCTCGAAGATTGATCTGAAGTCAGGGTATCACTAGTTGAGGATATGAGACTCAGACATTCAGAAGACTACTTTCCAGATGCGGTATGGAAATTACGAGTTTACAGTCATGCCTTACAGCTTGACCAATGCATCGGCTGCGTTTATCGATCTAATGAACAAGATTTTCAGCCCTTTTTTGGACCAATTTGTTGTTGCTTTTGTTGATGACGTGTTGGTCTACTCCCCTGATGTGGAGACTCACGCCATGCATCTGAGGGCGGTTTTGGTTACTCTGAGGTATCATCAATTGTACACCAAATTCTCTAAGTGTGAGTTCTAGCTGAGGGAAGTTATGTTCCTTAGCCATTTGATTTTTGGAGAAGGCATTAGAGTAGATCTAGCCAAGGTCGAGGCAGTGACCAGTTGAGAGCGACCTAGGACTGTGACCGAGATCAGAAGTTTCTTGGGTCTGATAGGCTATTATAGGAGGTTTATCAGGGATTTCTCCTCCATAGTCATACCTTTGATAGAGTTGACTAGGAAGGGAGTTCCGTTTTGTTGAGACCAGAATTGTGATGCGAGTTTCTAAGAGCTGAAGTCTCGTCTGGTTTCTGCCCCTGTGTTGACTCTACCTTTTGGAAGTGGTAGCTTCACTGTGTATAGTGACGCCAATGGTGTTGGGTTGGGGTGTGTTTTGATGCAGCATGGTAATGTCATCACATATGCTTAGCGCCAGCTGAAGGACCATGAGAAAAACTACCCGACCCACGATTTGGAGATGGCTACCCTAGTGTTTGCTCTTAAGCTCTAGCGACACTATCTGTATGGAGAGCAATTTGAGGTTTTCACCGATCATCAGAGCTTGAAGTATATCTTTACGCAAAGATATCTCAATCTGAGGCAGCGCCGTTGGGTGGAGTATCTGAAGGATTATAATTTCAGCCTGTCCTACCACCATAGCAAGGCCAACGTGGTCGCCGATGCCTTGAGTTGGCGTACGCACGTGTTGGCGAGCCTAATGGTCAACGAGTGGACCATACTAGAGGATCTGGTGAGCTGTAGGCTAAAGCGGCAGGCTCGGGGGACTGTTGGTGCCTGGGTGGGCAACCTGTCTATTCGATTGAAGCTGATAAAGTTTATTGTTGCCTATCAGCAGTTGGATTCATTTGTTGAGGTTGTGTTTGGGAAGTTGGAGGCTGGTGGAGAGCCTCATTTCTCTATTGGAGCATATGGGGAGTTGAGGTATGATATGAGCCTGTATATGCCCTAGCTTGAGGAGGCCATTCAGAAATTGTTGGATGAAGCACATCGGTGTAGTTACACTATTCATCTTGGGAGTATAAAGATGTACCAAGACCTGAAGCAGAACTTTTGGTGGCCTAGCATGGAGAGGGATGTTGCTGACCATGTGGCGAGGTGTACAACCTACCAGCTGGTCACGACAGAGCACTAGAGACTTAGAGGGACCTTGTAGTCATTGGATATTCCTGTGTAGAAGTGGGAGCACATCTCTATGGACTTCGTGACTGGTTTACCGCGAACTCAGAGGAAGAACAACACCGTGTAGATGATCATGAATCGGCTAACCAAGTCTTCTCACTTCCTAGTCATTCGGCTGAAGCTTCTGATGCACCGTCTAGCAAGGTTGTATGTTTCTAAGGTGGTTCAATTGTATGATGTCCTGGTGTCTATCGTGTCGAACAGAGACATGAGGTTCACGTCAAGGTTCTGGAGAACTCTGCAAGAGGCCTTTGGCACTGTGCTCAACTATAGTACATCATTTCATCCTCAGTCAGATGATCAGACAGAGAGGATTACCCAAATGCTGGAAGATATGCTCAGAGCATGTGCTTTAGACTTTCAAGAGAGTTGGGGGGACCATCTACCATTGATTGAGTTCGCCTACAATAATAGTTATCACTTGAACATCGAGATGGCACCGTATGAAGCTTTGTACAGTAGGTCATGTAGATTGTCAGTTTGTTGGAGCGAGGTGGGCGAGCATCAGTTGATTGGTCCTTAGCTTGTGCAGTTGTATGCGGACAAGGTTGATTTTATCCATAGCATGTTGTTACTGCATAGAGTTGGCAGAAGAGTTATGCCGACAAGAGGTAGAGACTGCTGAAATTCCTAGTGGGAGACTATGTGTTTCTGAAGGTGTCGCCGACCAAGAGTGCCATGAGGTTCGGAAAGTGTGGAAAGCTGAGTCCTTGCTACATTAGCTTGTACCAGATCACCTAGAGGATCGGTGAGGTTGCTTATCGGTTGGATCTACTACTAGAGATGTCGACCATGCATGATGTGTTCCATGTCTCCATGCTAAGGAAGTGTTTGGCTGACGAATTTCATGTGATCCCAATTCAGCCAGAGGGGCTCCAGGAAGATCTGTTCTTTGTGGATGATGTCGTCCACATCGTTGACCGCAAGGAGCCGGTGCTGCGAAACAAGGTGATTTCATTGGTCTCGGTGCGGTGGCTGCATCATGGAGTCGAGGAGGCCATGTGGGAACGTGAAAAAGCCATCCTAGCCTAGTATTTGTATCTTTTCGCCTGCTAGTAATTTCGAGGGCAAAATCTTCTTTTAAGGTGTTTAGGATATAACACCCGTAAATTCATTTTGTAATTATTTACATTTATAATGAATTTATTCCTAGATGGGTGTTACTATTTTTGAGGTTCGTTTGTATGATTTTGTGATTTTGGACTTGAACATCATAGACCAGCTTCTATTTGCGTGTCCCTGTGTGTGATTGGCACTGTACATTGTGGCACTGTACTTGTGGATTCATGTGTAGGTTCGTGTGGGGTCTATGTTTGTGGGCCTATTGGTGGATGTGAGTTGGTGCGGTTGGTTGTTGGCTCGTGCAGAAGGCTAGTGATTGCAGTGTGCATGCATGCATGCAGCTACCACCATCTACGCATAGTTAAGTTGCGACGATCAACCTCTTCCTTCGCACCTCTCCTCCTCTTTCTCCCCTCTTTTGCTGTCCTCCTCCCGAGTACCACTCCTCCTCCTCCCTCACAAGTCCTTTCCTTCTCTCCCACCCTCCCCCATTCACTCCCACCCTCTTCCTCCCTCTCTCCCTCGTCTCTCCCCTATCTCCTCCCCTGTCTACCATCTGCTCGGTGTGCTCGAGAGTCAGTGGCGGTGTGCAGTGGCTCGTGGTTGGTAATTGAAGCTCCGTGGGCATGTGGCAATGTGTTGGTTGTCGGTGGCACCGGTGGTTGGCTGAAGGATCGTCGGAGAGCTCATTTCAGGTACGCACCTCCAACCATTGTATAAAAAGCATGAAATTGATAGAAAATGATAGGAATGCATGAAATCTAGGTAAATTTACTTCCCTTGAATTTATTGTGATTTTATGAAATTTTATTGTGGTATTTATGGTGTTTTATGACGGTAGTTGAGGTTTGGGTCCTTTTAACCATTCTATCTTTGCGAATTTATGTCTTGATGCATGATGAATGGATTTTGGTTTTGTTTGTTGGGATTTGGAGTAGACTCGAGGGTCTACATCTTATGTTTTATGTGAGATTTTTAGTGCTTGTTTTGGGAGTCTGATCGAAGGTCCCACTTTGGGCGATTTTTAAGGTTTAAGTTTAGGGTCGTTTTCTAGAATTGTAGAATTCGGCTTACCGAAGTGGAAACGGCATACTAAATCAGTAATTTTTGGCATGTCGATCTTTCTGTCAGTTTTGGTCTTCCGGTCGATTTGGTCTGTCGAATCTCTTTGATCGACCGAACAAGGAAAATTTAGCATACCGAACCTGTTTTTTGGCATGTCGAATCAGAGCCCAGTGATTTTTATAAAATGTGTTTCACATGGGATCTCAGATTGATTTGTTTTGTCCATTTGAAATGGGATTAAGGACCGTCAATGGTGATCCGATGGGACAACTGATGTGCCGTTTTGTCGAAGCTTTGAAAGAATTTATAAAGATATAAAATGATTTGAAAATGGTTTTCAAAAGAGATGAGTTGGCCCATTTTGGAAAATGCTTTTCCTAGTTTTCTATGTGCCGACCGAAACACTGTGGAACCGTGTCGTCCGGGTCATGGAATGTGACAACATTCTCTGGTGGTCGGGCGCATTTCCCCTGTCATGGTCGAGGGCCGAGATACCTAAGGCTAAGGGTCGTCGGGTCTTGGAGGTATGAGACTCCTTGACTGTCGTCTCGAAGCTAAGGTTGTGGTCCGTGGGTTGAAGTGTCTCGTGGCGTAACGGAGAGGTATGATACTCTTATTGTCGCTGTGAGCACTGAGGCTCGGGTGTTGTCCGGTGTGGAAGTATGACACTCCCTCTTGAGCACCGTGTGGAGGATGCCTTGAGGATGCGTATCTTGTGGTGGCCAGTGCAAGTGGGACACTTGCCCCGTAGCTGGTAGCGTCCTAAGAGATAGGACTGCCTTCCTAGTGAAAGATTGGCTTTGTGAGGGTTCATCAAGTGGGAGAATCATGGAACGATGCAGCTCCTACAAAAGATGGCACGTCATGGCAGTGCAGTGCACCTTAGTGGCTGCTTGTGGCCAGAGTTGGTTGTTTAGCGACGGACTTCTCGACTCATTGTGTGTGGTTTTGGCCATTGAGGGCTTTGTTCGTGGTTTTCGGCCTTGTGAGCCTGATTGTGGGATTTTAGAGGAAATGATTTGCGAAATGAATTTAAAAGAAAATTAATATAGTTTTGTTTTCCACTATTTTTTGAGGTGCGTGCTAGGTGACTTTTTGTCACTCACGCTTGTTCTTTGTGGTTTTTAGGTTGTAGGTGCAGACAAGCAGTTGGGTTTTAGCATAATGGATATAGTCCGGAGTCTTGTAGCCACATACATAGATTCTTAGTAATTGATATTTTTGTTTAACTTTTAATTTCCTATAATTTAACTTACTTTAAATTATTATAGAAATTTAAGACGTAACACCACATCACAATGCAACTAAATTTAAATACTTTTAACTTTCGTTCCCTCTTAATTTTGTTTATATATTCACTTGCATCTTGTTCATCTATTAACCTAATTCAAATAATTAGTAACACTCTCACTCACTTTTCTCAAAAATTACTGATATTTCCGTCTCATTCTCAAAGATGACCGACAGTGATATCACTATGTCACGCCCTAAATTTTTCCTAATAATTTAAACAAATTAAATTACAAGAAAACTAAAGCTAAATAGTAAATATCTAACTACTAGGAACCTGTGTGCGGCTAGCAGACTCTAGACTATATGCACTACGCTAAGCCAATCGCACGTCTGCACTTGTAAACCAAAACCACAAGGAAAACGCATGAGTGATTAAAGCCACCCAGTACGTACCCCACGAAAACCGCGAAAAAGCAAAACCATAATCTATTTTCTTTTTAAATTCCTTTCGCAAACCATTTCCGCAAAGCCTCAGAAATCAAGCCCACACTAGCCAAAACCACAAACCAGGGCTCTATTAGCCCAAAGCCACCAGCAAAGGCCCTCAATGGCCAAAACCACACACAGTGAGTCAGGAAGCCCGACGTCAGGCAACCAAACTCTGGCCACACGTAGTCCAGTGAGGAGCGACCCCAGCGTTCTACACTGCCACGGTGACGACCACCCTGTGCAGAAGCGTTCACCCTCTTGCGATTCCCCTTCCTCAGGAGAACCCTCAGAAGACATCCCCTCCTTGGGAAGGTTGTCCTGTCTCTCAGGATGCTACCAGCTACGGGGAACATCACACCCGACCACCCGAGAATGTCATCACATTCCCTGGTCCCGACGACACGGTCCCACGCTGCCTCGGCCCGTACACAGAAAACCAAGAAATCATTTTCCAAACCAGGCCAACCATTTCCTTGAAATCCATTTTTCAAACCATTTTATATCTTTTGAAAACTCTTCCAAAACCTCGACAATACGGCACATCAGGTGTCCCAAGGGACCACCACTGATGGCCCACAATCCCATCTCATAGGGACAAAACACGGCATCCAAAAAGCCATCAAAAACACATTCTAATAAACCTGTTTGGGCCCAAAAATCGGTATGCCGAAATCTGTTGATTCGGTCGACCGAACTAGGGTTAACGGTCAACACTCAGGCCAAATTCGGTATACCGTCCAAAAACGGATGACCAAAACTCAACCAGAGGACCTAAACAGACAGAAAAACGGTATGCCAATTAGAATCGGTATACCGAAATCCCTTGATTCAGTATGCCGTTTCCATTCAGTATGCCGAATTCTGTGAAACCAGAAAACGGCCCAAACCCTATCGTCCAAAATCTCCCCAACTGGGACCTTCGATCGGACCCCCTAAACAAACACCAAAAATCTTGCATAAAACATATAGTGTAGACCCTCGAGTCTACTCCAAGATCTAGCAAACAAAACTAAAATCCATTCACCATGCATCAAGATATAAAATTGGGAACGTAGAAGGGTCAAGAGGACCCAAAACACACCATTCGCCATAAATGCCAATAAATGCTCCACAAATCACAATAAATTCTAGGAAGGGAAATTTACCTAGATTTCATGCAATACTAGCATTTTCTACCAATTTCATGCTCTCTATTACTCGAAGTGGAGATGCGTACCTGAGAAACGCCTCCGACGATCTCTGGCTGACTTCGGCGAACTCCGGCGCAACCACGGCCATGGGGCACACTACGCGAGCTCCGCGCACCACCACGAGCAACCACAGCCCTCCGCTTTGCTCCCTCGACCTCTTCCTCTCTCTCCCTTGGCGTGCGCACGATGTAGGGGGAAAACATAAGAAATAGGAGAGACGAATGGAAAGGAAGACGGGGAAGGAGAAGGAAGGAGAAGGAGGAGTGAGGAGGAAAAGAAAGAAGGTGGAGGAGGAGAAGAAGAAGTGCGCGGCTGTAGACACCCCGATTTTGAGGTGACCCATTGATAAGACTCCAGATGTTGCTTTGGATGTGGCTAACCCTTAAACCAACCCTAAGTCCGCAGCCCAATTAGAAAACCAGACAAGTATGGGAGAGCACTTAGCTAGCACACCTACCTAGCACACCTATCTAGCACACCTACCTGGCACACCTAGCTAGCACACTTACCTAGCACACATAGCTAACACACCTCCCTAGCACACTTAGCTAGCACACATAGCAGGCGCACATACTCGATGCACACCCAGGTGCACAGCCATTTCACAAGCTACGGGCTGCTGGCTTTCCACCTCCCATGGCTGTTACCTCTAGCAACGAATATGCCATGGAATCTTCCAGGCTTTTCGTCTACAAGGCTCCCTGCATTCCCATGAGTTACCCATGAGAAAATCCTATATACGGGCACCCATAGGCAACCATTGGAGGAGGTTAGAAATCCTGAATTCAGCAATTCTGTTCTGAGCAAGCATCTTGCACGAGTTATACTCTCTTTCCAGCAGCATATATTCATTTTCTGGAGCACTCCCTTGCATCCCAAATCACCCTTGGTCCTTCCTGAGCAACAGGGATCTCTCTATCTTTGATATTTCAAGAAGGAACATCCTGAGAGGTAGGCTTTCTACCTCTTCTTTCTCCTTTAAATTTCACTTTAGAAACATGATAAAGCATGCTCGAAATCTTACATATAGTTTGATTTATTCCATGTTTTTATGAAGTTTTATGATAAACATGTTTGCTCTCTTTGCAAAATAATCTCCATGCTAATCTATACTTTTGTTTCTAGCATAAAATCTGCATGAGTTACCTTCTTTTATCATTTCCTTGCACATAGCATTTTGCCACGCACTTATATATTCTTGCACATAGAAATATGCTTATGATCATCATTTACATATGTTCTGATTGGCGTTATCCAGATCATGTTTATTCCTTGGCATTTTGCATGTTTTCGTACATAAACCCATCAACTTATTTTGATTTTGAATACATGATTTACATGATGATTCTCGATCGTGTGCATCCTCATCATATTTTCAGTTCTTAGTAATGGCATGAACCCATCTGCATTAGCATGAATCCCCCTATATCTCTGTTGGGATGGATTCTAGATCGGATTGCAGTCTGATCCAAACTCTCTGGAGTGCACCACTCAGGCACACCCAACCAGCGCACCACTCTGGCGCACCGAGCAGGCGCGCCAGACTAGTCAGAGAGCGAAACACTCGCATTGCATCTTTGTTTGCATGGCTTTATCGAAGGTTTCAAGTTGGTTCCTTTTATGACTGATTCTCCGATATTTTAAGATTTCATTTGCATGTTTTCAGTTTTGATTAGATCATTTTCCAATCGTTTTTCTCCATTTCGTTATTCGGTTCTAGGCTGAATCTAGTAGGCCAATTGCACCTTACTCCTACGTGGAGAGACTTGTGCATCAGCCCATGATCCAGTGGCCTAACTGGATCATGCATCCTTCATCTAGTTAAAATAGGTGAGACCTTGTGTGAGGCTACCAGCCCTTGAGCACAAGGTCATTGCATTTGCATTTCTCGCACTTTTAATACATGTTTTTCTAAGTTTTACAGAATGATTCCACTGCATACTTTTCCAGAGTGCATCCTTTGATGTTTTTTTTGGTTTTGTGTGGCTTTCTATTTTTCCCTCAGCATATATTACTGGCCCACTTAGACGCACATAGGGGGCGCTAGTCTGGCGCACCAAGCAAGCTCATTGGCCTGTTCTCAGTAGCACACAGCAGGCTTTCACATGTTTTTGCTTGCTTTCTTGACCCGATTTGCTTCTAGGTTTTCCTTTGGTTTTCTTCCTTGATGTATTAGGAAGGCACACCTTTATTTTCAGCAGTTTTCCTGCATTTTAGATTGCATTAGGCATATAGTAAAGCAAGGATGATAAATCGCTCAAGATATTAGATCTTTGATCTTATTGTGCAATATTATTGCATCAACACTAGGCCCGACATACGAGCGATGTTTCTGAGCACTAGGACACACCCGTACACATCATGCACCCATATTTCAGACACCACACGCATTTGCATGGCATGGCATATCGCCCTCGGGCGTACAGCAAAGGCTGCAAAGCTAACATTTCATTAGCAAGAGAGAAACCAATAGAAGACCGATTTATCGGACGTACAAGGGTGCCTAACACCTTCCTCGTACGTAATAGGGATCCTTACCCGCATTTCTGGTTTACGAAGACTCTTTTCTTTTATTGTTTTGCATGATTTTCATGTTATATGGTTTTCCTTGTCTTCCATTTTAATAGACTAGATGGCGACTCCTGCATTTTGCATCATTTCATTTTTTGTCGTGGCTTTGCCGACTTTGGCACACACATTTGTTGCCATCCTCGACGGCATGGTTACAGCGGCCGAGGAGGAGGGGAAAGGAAGAAGACGGAAGGAGGAAACGACGATGGGTGGCGAGGAGAAGTGCAGTGCGGCTTATAAAGCCTGCACCCGCAGTAGTTGAAAACGTGCCCACCTGCGCGTCTCAGCCACTAACACACTGCATGAGCAGCCAACCGTTAGCCACCACCAACGAGGCCAACTGCAAGCCTCCGCCACCACCCCACGCATGAGGGTCCCACAGGGACACCACACCTGGGCCCCACAAGGCCCACACCCGAGCCTCACACGCACAGTGCCAAACCACGCACAGGGACACACAAATAGAAGCTAGCCCACGAGGCCCAAGCCCAAAAGCCCAAAACCACACAACGGGCCTTGGAACAGTAACACCCGTCGAAGAATAAAATTCATAGAATGTAAATAATTACAAAATGAATTTTACGAGTGTTACATCCTAACCCCTTTAAAAGAAGATTTTGCCTTCGAAATCACTAGGTGAAAAGATACGAGTACTAGACTAGGATGGCTTCCTCACATTCCCATGTGGCCTCCCCGGCTCCATGATGCCACCACCGCACCAAGACCAGCGGAATCACCTTATTCCGTAGCTGTAACATCTGTGTCTGGCTTTTCCATTTAATATAAACCATGGAATTTCTTGTAATTATTGGTGTGTGGTTTATTAATGGTAAATCCAAATTGTGTTTGTTGGCTGTGGGCTCTCCCTGTATTTTGTGCCGCTGGTTTCTCCCTTATGGTATGATTTCTTTGACTAGTGGGTCTATTATGCTTTGGGACCCGTGTTTGGGAGTGATGCCCACTTGGGTTTGGGCTTAGACCCGGTCAAAGAGCCAACTGTGCCGTGACCTCTTTTCCCTATGTTCTCCACGCCCGTGACCCATCTCCCCTACTCGCGAGACCTGGCGGGGAGGGCTGCTCGTTCCATCCCTTCGACGATAGGGTGGCTGGCAGCGGATCGGCGAAATCCGGGGTATGGCGGGCATAGCAGTGGCCTTTAAGGGAGGTGCACGGCATGGGGGAGGAGCGGAGAAACCAGAGAGAGGGCGAGGGGGATTGCGGAGGCTGAGGAGGAGTCGCGCGTCGGAGGAGATCACGCGAGTGTGGGGGAAGGCTGGTGTCGTGCACCGCCGGAGTTCAAGGGTACGCGAGGCTCGTTGAAGCCAGGTACGCGTTTTCCTTCCGTTTCCCCTTCTGTTTTTCCTCCATCGGTTGAGGCATGTTTTAGGTTAAAGGACAGAATCATGGTTAATGCTACAAAAATCATGCAAAATATGGAAATATTGGGAAGATGTTGAATCATGTGTTTGTGGTCATATGATGCTAATTCGTGGCTAATTGGTGAGATTTTGCTAATTGTTATGAAGCATGCTACAGTGTTGTCAAATGAGTCTTGTGCCTTTGTGATTTTCCATAGAACAACATGCTTAATGGATTCATGTTTTGTTTGAGGGGTTTTG
>JAMKQA010039995.1:0-10852 GCA_024699735.1 Posidonia australis | reverse complement strand
TGATTTGGAAAGAGAGAAATCAAAGGATTTTCAGAAATTCTTGTAGTAATGCTTATGATGTGTTTTGTGATATAATCTTCTTTTTCAATCTTTGGATTAATAACTTTGTGGCAGGTTTTGAAAAAGAGGAGATGAGAGCCTTCTCCTCTGTTATTGCTGCCCAGCCATCTGCTTCATTTTCCCTCCCTCTCCCCTCCCCCTTCAAGCTGCCCCCTGGAGTTGATTCTTTGCCCCTTGTTGACTCCGATAGTGGCCCTGCGCCACCCGAGGTCCTTTGAGGTCTTCTTTTGGGCAGCTATGTCTGCAGGTGGTGTAACATTTTTGGGACTTCTATAATGAGATTTTTGCCTCCTTCGCTGTAATATTCTACACTCTGTATTTCTTACTGTGCTTTTAATAGCCGACGAAATACAATTAAACTTTTAACCAAAAAAACAGTTATTCCATTTTATTTTGATTATAACTTATTGTTTTATGAAGCATATAATTTTGAATTAATTTTATCTCTTGGTGGTGATTTACATGAAGTAATATTAACAGTAACTTACCAATTTCAAAAAAGCACGTGTATGTTATATTTTTCACTCCAATTCATTTAATGGCTGGCAGCAAGCAAATAAACACAGCAATTAGATGAGTTGTTACGATGTACATCCTATTTTGAATAAGAGTAGATCTAACTGTTCTTTCTTTTTAAAACATAAAAGTAGTCATCGAACTGTAAAATCTTAAGACTTGGATTTCCAAATCTTTCACCTGACATTTTCAATGGTAAAGCGTGCAACACTACGGCCATTATGCTAACCACCTTTCAACTTTCGTCGTGATATTTTGAACCGAAAAGAGGAAAAACGAAAGGACCGAAGCAGTGTGAACAAGACCTTACGAGAATATAGGATAATTTTTTATGTACGATAGGATTCTTGTCCTGAAGTCATTTTTTTGGTCCGGATTTAGAATTAGTTTTCAAATGAATTTAGAATAGAAATTATTATTTCATTTAGTTGTGTGAAAATCAAAATTAACTTAGAATAATAAATTTTATTCTGATTTACTTATTTTAAAATAATTATTCCGTGAAAAAGATCAAATAAAATTATTTCGTTAAGTTATTCTAATACAGATATATATTATGTATTTATTTTTTATTTATAAATTAATACATATATAATATGATATATACATACTTTACAATAAATATATATCTTAATAATCAAATTAATTATTATTAAGCTATATATTTTTCACTTATTTTAATATCTAATCTAAAACTTATTTCACTTTTTATCTAAACTAGAATATTTTTTTATACACATTTATTCACCTTTAAAATAAAATTACTTCAAAATTAAATAACAATACTATTAAAATATTAATACCACTTTTTACTTATTATTTTTTTTTTTATTCTACATCTAAAGGATTTGAACTTTAAGGAGTGAAAATTAGAATACACTTGTTCACAGTAACTCAACTATAAAATAATGTATGGAAACCAGACAAATCATTTTGAACTAAGATTTTTTTCTAAAAAAAAAAGAATATGTATGCTTGATATGAACACAAATTTTCAATCAAATCGTTTCAACCAAAACAAAAATACATTCTTAACCATAATTGCAAGATAAGAAGAAAAAAACTATTCACATAAAGAAGCACGTACTGATAACAGCATGAACCGATTTAGCTAATGTGAGTACATGAATTCCACATTTTCAACGAGAAGCTCAAACAATCAAACCAGGGCAGAGAGAGACGCGTGATGCTTCAATCTACATGATAGGCCACGATATTTACAAAACTAAAACGCTAACAAAATTGTGGCAACCTTGGTGTGTTCTGAAGAATCTGACAACTTAGGTAGGTGTTTCAGCTATTACCAGTGTATGCCACCAACCACATGATACATTCTTCGGGAGACAACCATCAATTGGAACCTCACATGGAATACATTTATCGGCTGCATCCCCCAAGCCAAGCTGTTCCAAGTAACAATTTTTAGAAACTAGTGCAGACCAAGGCACGGAAGTTGAGCATGATAGAGAAATACCTGCCCGTACTTGTTCCAGCCCCAGCAAAATACTTTCCCATTGTCTGAAGAAAGAGAAAATCAGGGAAACAATTAGCTATTCATTTTATTTTCATTGAGAACTTAAATATGGCCATTTTTAATAGCGTTCCTAATGGTCTTAAGAAGTTCTATTGGTTTCATCATCACACATCAATTACATGACTACATAATAAATAATATCTACAGACAAATTTAGTCATATAATGTGCATTATATCAATCTATTCATTGAACAAAAGATGCACATGATAAATGTTATTCCTTGTGAAAACAAGCATGGCGTTATTGTCTAACATCCTCAAATGGAAAAATCCAGATGACTTCAGTGATACAAAGTCAATATCTTTATCAAGTATATCCAGTAAGGCATCCATGTATGCAGAGGACAGGTTTGTTAAGTACCTTTCAAAAGACCAAATTACAATAACCAACAGATCCATGCAAGTAACAAGCAGCCAACCACCAGTCTCAATGTGGGGGACTGGGGGCCGGATCCAAAAATAAAATAAGAAATGACAAAGAAGGGTTTCGAAAGTAAAATCCCTGAATGCATTTCCATAATCCATTAATAGCTAATTATTTCCCTACAGATAGCTTTGGAAGGAGAAAAAGTGGCATTGTTTGGTGCATACCCGTGATTATGGCAGAATGCCGAGCACCACAAGACACAACTTTTGCATTTATATTTTCCAAACATGGGGTCTCCAGAAGCTTAGGAAGAGTCTGCAAAGAAACATGGAAACATCAGCTTACTAATTGACAAGGCAGTCTTCTTTCATGTAGAAATTTAACCAAGCTAAAAATTTGTTGCTTTCTACACCAGCACATGCGGCAAGTGTATTAGACACTGACAGAAACTTTGCACTATTATATTAGTATACAACCACACTAACACTTGTCACCAAACAATTAGGATTTGAAACATACCAGCAAAAGAATAGTCTAAACTGAGAAACAAATTCATATGCAAATGCATGCAAATTAAATAGTACAACAAAGGCCATTCAAAATTTTAAATTTTTACCTCAGCCTGATCAGAACCTGTTCCCAACTGCCCAAACTGATTACCGCCAAATGCGTAGATGCCACCTTCAATAGATGTGCATACTGTATGCCATAACCCTGCTGTGATCCCTTCTATCCGAATTCCCGAAAGAGATGATACGCATGTGGGGCTGAGTTCATCATCTGTACTCCCTTGCCCGCACTAGAAAGAAACCATACCATAAGGGGGAAAATGCAAAAAGCAAAACAAGCACGGTGAGTCCTTTAAGATTGCAGAAACAGGGTAGCTCAAAACAAAAGGCGACGTCTGACGTTACAGTGAATCTCATCTTGAACATTATACTTTGCTTTTCTTCCATCTTTTCTACAATGCCTACATGTTAAGACTGGAGAGCAGCTGATACTTAGGAAGATCTTGATACAACACTAACGTAAAACAAAGAGAAAATCAACATGCCACATAAAAACATCAGAGACCATGTGTGACACTAATAATCATTCTCAGGCAATACCGAAATGTACCACATCAAAATATGTTGAGCTGTTCGTAAGTAACAACAAAGAGAAGTATCTTCTTAACCCACTGAGTTGTTATTCGTATAGGGAAATAGATAATTATAGACCTCATAAGCAAGAATACTAATGTTCTACAGTAAATTCCACACATACATGGCCTGTGTGCATATTTTAGTGGCCGATGAATATTTTGACCTCTTTGAGAGTTTTCAATACTTCAAGTAGAGCATCCTTTCTGCAGCTGTAGAGTGGGAAATAACCACGATGGTGTTCAATAAGACATCAAGAATCAAGATACCAGTAGAACCAAATTAAGAAGGCAAGGGACTTGCCACCCGATTGTAGTTTTTTAACTGTGATTGAACATGAATAGAGTAACAGCACCCGGATATCTATGTAAAAGATATGAATCTTCAGGTGGCTTATCATAGTAAACTTCAGCAGCATTTGCAAATCAATGGAGAGCTGGAAACCAAACACTACTCCAAGAAAGAGTTAAATAATTCTCATTTAGATCATTGTGAGCTTTGGACTGTTTGATCAGATTATTAAACAAAAAACACCTTTTGTGGGCGTGCAATTGGGAAGAACATGAGCATCCTCCTTTTTCTGGGGTATGTGTCTATTGTGGGCATTGGACCTCAGTAGATAGGTGATTTTTTTAGCAGTAGTTTATAGATATTTATTTACTTAAACCTAACCATGACAAGAGCAAGGAAGAACAACAAACACAATATATTCTATCTTTAGTTTCTGGTATAGCATCTAATGTAACCAAAATATGTGAGGCGATAATTACTAATAAAAGGGCTTGAAAACGTTCACTTATTTCTCAGGCCATATTAAATAGATGACTACACTCTGCTTTAAAACTCGACTTTACCATTTAAACCAAATGAATCAAAATTTCAAGAAATTTGGGTTCACCTATACTCAAAAACCGCCTCAAACCAGACTAAGCTGGTTGAAACAAACAGTTAAACCAACTGACTGGATCATTCAGTTGAACTGACTATAACAACTTGATTCAATTCAATATGCTGGTTCAAATGACAAAATAAACATATTGAACTAAGCTGGTTGAAACAAACAGTTAAACCAACTGACTGGATCATTCAGTTGAACTGACTATAACAACTTGGTTCAATTCAATATGCTGGTTCAAATGACAAAATAAACATATTGAACTGGTTGAACTGGCAGTTAAACCAACCATGGTTCAATTCAATTTGAGTTTGAAAAAATGACTGTGTCATGATAACATCATCATTAGTCCATCACTTGGAACTGGTTTGAACCAGTCTGAAGCAAAACCAAAGCTTTCATTGTTTGATCTCAGGTTAAAATTTTAAGATACTCCACAACTTATTTTCCTATGAATCATTAACTTGATAACAAGCATGACAAGTATAAAAACATTTACTCTAGTCATTTCCTACGATACAAAAGAACGCTTCAAAAGAATATACCATTTTTCCTACAAGTAAAAAGGATAACATTGCAAATACAGAAAGTGATTTCAAGCATACAATCTCTGGCAGTAAATGGGAAACCAAAAACCCATTGAAAACATGAGTTGGCATCAGAAATCTCACCTGTCCATGTAGTCCCCAGCCAAATGTAAGTAGTTCCCCAATATCTGTTGTTAAAATTATTATTGTTTAGCCCTTACACCAAAATTAAGTCATTCTAGTAATAGTAACATAAATAAGTGACATGATGACAAAATATTTAAATATAAAAAATCCAATATTGTTTCAATGGTAAGTAAATTTAAATCACATACTCAAACAAAGCTACCAAATTCCAAGGAGAACCATAGACAATTTGATGATCTATATTGCCTACTGTTTAGTAGATACCAAACAATGACATTGAAAGCTCAAAAGCATAGGAAAAGACAATAACACATGAAGGCTTTATCAAGAAGATAAATCTGCAAGATGGTAATCCATATCATCCATGATTTTCCTTAGATACTCCCCTTTACCTCCTTTTTTGGTAGTCGATCCAATATAATATTGTTAAGGAAGAAGAGAATCATATATTGCATAATCATAATAAAGGATTACAATCACCTATATATAGGAGAAAACATAGTTAAACTTCGTTTGGTTACTATTTTGCATGTGATTTTTAGTGTAGAATCTTGATTATATACACATAAGCTGAGGTCGAATAGTTACAAGATTATGGGTGTTTAAACTAGAGAAAAGTGATCTAGTTTGCATGTAGGATTATAGCCTTGATTTTGATATAAAAAAGGAAGCAAAAGATATAATCTTCTATAATCAATCTAAAATTGGATTCTCAAATAAAGCATTCTTCAATAATCAATTATGCTTCGACTTATGTGTATGATCTGTCATGTCAACTATTGTTTGACAACGATTTTATCCAAGATTCAATTCTAGAAGAATTTGTTTCCCAGAATCATAGCCAAACGATGCCTTAACGTATAAGGAACATAATAAATGGATAACCCAAAGATCCGTATAAAAATCCATTTACTCTAACACTTCCCCTCAAATTAGAGCATTTAACTTGCACAACTTATTACATAATAATTCTTTATGTTGTTGACAAATAACTACATAATTTGAAACGAATGACAGTAATAGTAGTAGTAATAAATGTTGTAACAGTAATAACAGCAACAGATAGATAAACAACAACCATAACCAATCACGTTGGCTTTAAGAAAGATAAGAAACAGAAGTAGTCAATCGCGTTGACCATATGACAATAACACAACAGGAAGGTATTTCTTCTTCTTTCTTTTTTTTAACTTCAAATTTCAAGAGTTTTTAGTAAATTTTGTAATTTCAGAAGATCATTGGACTGAAATGCAAATGACTATATAAACCCTAACTTCATTCTTCTACCTTTTTTTGGGTTTTCTTCTTTTTTTTATCTACACTACCTTCCTTCGTTGGGAGCTTCTTCTCCACTTTCCTTTTCTAAGAAGACGTCATCAACCAAGAACTCCGATGTTATCAACCAAAAACTCCCTATTAACCAACTCCTCTCCATTGTCCACAGCTTAAACACCAACAACACGCAAAAGTGTACCCAAGGCCCTATCTTGAGAACACTACATACGATCAACAACAAGCCAATAATAACAACAAATTAGGTCAAGTGTTTGAAGATTGCATGCTTCTCTAATCCTTATCTCACAGGGAGGGGAGAGGGGGACCTAAAAAGGAAATAAAGTTTCTTGTTTCCCACAGACATAGTGTGCTTGCTCTTCTTCTCCCTTTTTCCCAACCAACAAAAGCACAAGAAAGAGGAAGATTGTTGGTGGTGGTAATGACAAGCGTCAAGGAAGCCACAACAACTAGGGACGAAAGAGGAGGACGAGGCCACGACAAGGTAGCTGGGGGTTGTCAATGACATGGCTATGGGATAAGCCAGATCTGGGCCTCACGATGGTAGATCAGACTTTAGACAAGAAAGGAGCTTCTTCTCCACCTTCCTTAAGATAATAGGGATAAACTTCCCCATCCGAATCACATATGCTAGGCCCAATGACCACAACCATCCCGGAGTTCACTTCTCGGAGAGAAGGAAGCCAACATTGGTCATGAAGGGTGGGAGTGTGGGAATGTTGGACGATCTTTTCCACGAGGATCTTGTTCAACGATGGCAACAACCTCCTTGCCATTACTGTGCATTCTCAAAGCTTCTTCTTTTGTTTACAGCGGCAACAACAACGATGGCAGCAAGGAGTTTCCAGGAGGTTGGTGGCAATGGAGCAACCTAGCCCCTAGGTCCACTGCCGCCAATGATGGTGTGATGATGGTCCAACGACAGTGACAACTACTGCTCTCTCTCTCTCCCTTTTTTTGGTTAAATCTTAAACTTTGATACCATGTTAAGGAAGGAGAGAATCATATATTATGATCATAACAAAAGATTACAATCTCTTGTACATAAGAGAACACATACTTAACTTATACATGGATAATACAAAGATTCATATAAGAATTCATTTACTCTAACAAATACATTGTTTTCAAATATTGGTGTTTAGCTTACCATTTGTTTGCTTCAAAGTTGTTGATATGAAAAGGCAATGCAGATGTGAAAAATTACGCCTTTCCTTATTGAAGTGTGGCATTGAGTTATAAAAGAAAATACAATAAAATAACTTAATAAACAAAAAACAAAGATCCAAATGAATGATAATATCAAATAAGTAACAATATAACACCCTCAACTTCAACATAAGAGTTAACTATAATGTTCAAACGACAAATATAAATTTCCATAATTTAAATTACAAATAATTACTGCAATATAATTGAAAACATTATTAGAATGATTAAAAATATAAAACACTTAGTGAGTTGTAATTATAATGCATTTCCAATTGAAATAGAATAGAAGAGTGACTAACAAAACTGATAACTAGTAATTAAAAATCAAACACAACTAGACAGTGGTTAAAAATTAGGACTAAAAAGGTGAGAATCATGGTTGGATTGTTGGAGGAAGAACAAAAAAGAGGAAAGAGGGGAAGGAGGTGAACTGAGGTTGAAATCCTCCTCTTTAATCAAATCGCCTAGGGAATGAAGCTTCCAAGTGACTGAGACCACCAGTTCTTAACTGACCTGCTTCCATAGCTTTCCTTCAAATATCAAAATTTCTGATACATTCATCATCTACAACCCCTCCACTACACATAGTTAATTACAAAACAGTCAATTAACATATAGATAATCCTGTGTCCGGCCTTTAACTCTTGCAATCACATATCCATCTTTAACTGGCTGCTGTGATTCCTACTGAAGTACTGATGCATGTAACAGTAAACTGATGACCAGTAGGGAAAGCACACCTCCAACTGCGAGCCAACACAAGTACACAACTGAACCACTACTAGTAGCTCAAAACATTATCACTACTAATGCAAAACCTTATTCATCAATGTCACAATTCATCCTCCACTGCTCTAACAAGATATGACCAAAGTACAAAGACCGACCTTTCTTACATGTCCTGTGTAAACATTTGTTTAAATTACATACAGAATTATGTGCTATCCTTAATGGCAGCATTACCAGTTCAAGTGGCAGATAATTGGCATCTTTATTTCGTTAACATCACCTTAATATACTGACAAATTAGAAAATATTTGAACCATGGTCAGGTTGGAATTTAAATAGTATTTCTAGCATCAGCTTAAGAAAATAACAGACTGGCACATACTAAAACAAATTACTTAGTAATATAGAGTTTGTCTTTATCAAACCAAGTTGACTGTCAATGTCACTAAGAAAATTCATCAATCACCAGCGGTTTCCAAAGGAACATTCAAGTTTACACTGTAAAAACTTGATTTGGGAGCTGTGATGAATATTGAATGGCATTAATCAACAAAGAAAAGGCATTGATCAACATCGCCTCCATAGCCCCAACCCAGTGAGAGCTCACAGTCCCTAAAGTTTTTGAGTGTATTTGGTGGACATGAAAGATGTTCCAATAGTTTTTCATATTTTCAACAGTCAAACATTGCATATTCTGTATCAGAAGGGCTTTGTGTCCGGACACCTCATGATGCACCTCAGAAGAATGCGCTAAATAACCAGAATCCTTCTCTTAAAGCCCCCAATGGTTCTCTGCATGATTCATTGCTTTGGCCATCTAACAGCCAGATGATGCCAGGGATGAAGGAAGATCATGGTTATGGTGATTTATGGATGACGAAATGTGCCCCAGTTCCTGGAAAAGGAAAACATAACGTTGGTTGTCAATTCCGTGCTCATCATGTGGAAAGTATTGACAAAGGATATGGAAATCAGTTATCTCTGCTGAACTGCAGTATCAGTGGGGATATTTTACCAGGCAGAGTTCGAGTATCAGAGGACACCATGCGAATTCGAGTTCCCAAGCCCAACTGTCCTTCGTCTCCATAGCCCCAACCCCACACTTGACCAACATCTAAAACGTTGTAAGTAAGAATGATATTGTTTGCACTACCAGAATAACCAAAATGGAAAATGATTCAACTAGATATGGGCTAAGTCTAGTGATGAAGGAATTAAGTGCCATTACCTAACAAAACCAATGTATGCCGTCCACCAGCAGCAACTACAGTGATCCTTCATGCGTTATAATCTATGATACTTAACATAAAACTTGGTTTATGCAAAATACATCTTATTGCTGAGGCAGTAATTGAGCATGTAGCAGCAACTCTATCAATGGATTCTGATGCTGTTAGGACAACAAATCTGCACACATTTGAAAGCCTCCAGCTTTTTTATGAAAACTCTGCTGGAGAACCAAATGAATACACCTTGCCTTACATCATGGAGAAATTGTCTACAACTACAAATTTCAATTACCGGATTGACAGGATCAAGCAATTCAATGGTTGCAACAGGTGGAAAAAGAGGGGCATTTCCCGTGTATTACCTTACAACCTCTTTCAATTTTTTTGTGCCATTATTTAGTTTTACTGATTTCTTCTTTCAAAAATGTTGGCTTTAGTAGTTTAGTTACAAATAGAATACCATGTTTTCATTTGAATGTCAACAAATGTTAGTATTAGAATGTCTTGTATCAGTTCTCTTTCTACTTGTGTTGTAGACCACTAAACTATGTAGAGAACCTAAAGTGGCAGAGTAGTGGACTGCATCCTACACTAGTGGGTCAGAGCATGTTAGGTCAACCTAGACTGCTAGGGATGTACTTGTAAGTAATAATGATTATAATACTTCGTTATTTTAATAATATGCACTTATATTTTATATTATCGTTAACTAATTTTTTGTGTTTATTTATACAGGATAGATATACCTTCTTGTATCAAGAAAAATATGGAGACGATAATGTCGATGAACACCTAGCCTTTGACAAGAAACTTTGGAAACAAGTTTCAATGGAAAGGAACATGGGTAGTTCATCAAGAAAGCAAGGCTTGGGTGGTTTGGATCCATACTACTCAGAAAATACGACTATTGGTTTTTCCGCGGCTTCTATTGGGTAGTATTGTCCTACGCCTCAGGCTTCATTTGATTCGGAGTGCTTCAGTTCTCAGTTGTCACAGATCGCAACTACATTAGAGAGTTTCAGATCCGACATATGCTCAGAAATACGGAATGAAATAAGGACTAAAGTAAGGAATGAAATAAGAGATGAAATACATGCTTTGAAGGATCGACTTGTAAGGTAAAATTTGATTTACTTTTATAATTTTTGATATATATAAATTGTCAGGTTGAATTCAATAATATAATTTAATCATTGTTCA
>JAMKQA010039994.1:0-19633 GCA_024699735.1 Posidonia australis | reverse complement strand
AAACATGTGAATATGATGATCAAGTGTGTATGCTTCTACGTGCAAGTGGCAGACATGGGTGCATGGCAAGGTGTTATATGCAAGGAAGTAATAAAACTTATGCTTATGCCGATCTCAAGCTAGAAATGAAAACATAGATTAGCATGGAGATTATTTGCAAAGAAAACGAGCATGCTATCATGTAAACATCGAAAACATGGAACAAAACAGATCATTCATAAGATTTTAAGCATGCCTTTACTAAGTTCTGACATGAAATTTAGAAGAAAGCGAAGAGGAGGTAGAAAACCTACCTCTCGATGTGTTCCCTCTTGCAATATCACAAATAAGAAAACCTCGTTGCTTTGGAAGGCTTCAGGATGCAAGGGGGTGCTCCAGGGAATGCAAATAAGCTGTTGGACTGATGGAACAGCTCGTGCAGAGGTTGGGTTTTAGAGTGGAAAATGGCTGGGTGCAAGGATTCTGCTCAGAATTCTCAGTTCTCAGGGTTTTGTTTCTCTTTTGTCGCTCGCAAAACGGTGCCTATAGGGGTCCTTTTATAGGGAGCTCTCAGGGATGAGTTACGGCTATAAGGAGCGCCTCGCAGACGAAGAGCCTGGAATATTCCACGGCACATTCGCTACTGGAGGTAACAGCCAAGGAAGGTGGAAAGCCAGCAGTCGCAGCCTTGTGTGCCAGGGAGGTGCGCTGGATAAGTGCGTCACCTATGTGTGCTAGGGAAGTGCGTTAGGTAGATGTGCTAGGTTGGTGTGCTAGGTAGGTGTGCTGGCTAGGTGTGCTGGCTAGGTGTGCTAGGTCGGTGCTCTCCTTTATTGGTCTGGTTTTCTAACTGGGCTGTGGGCTTGCTGCGGGCTTAGGGATTGGTCCAAAGGTCGGCCATATCCAAAGCAACAAATGAAGCCTTATCAATGAACTACCTCAAAATTGGGGTGTCTATAGATGCCCCTCCCTGAGCGAGGTTGAGGGATGAAGGGAACCAAGACCGATGCTCAGGGTTGACAAGATACCCCCATTTTGAGGTTGCAGAAGGATGGTGCTTGCTGTAGGCAGTAAGTCACTTACCTGGCGGATACACCGGAAGTCATGACTTATTGCCAAATGCAAATGCAAATGCAAGATGCGTGCACCTACTGGTCTAAATGCTGGGAATGCAATGCAAATGCAAGATGCAAATGCAAGAGCCGACGCGGAGTCGATGCAAATCTAATGCCAATGCTGAAAACACAAACAAAAGAAGTACTGAAAGAAAAAAAAAGATAAGTTGTCGGACTCATCAGCCGGATTATGAGGTTATCAACCAAAGAGACGGGATATGACGAGTCAAACACGCCTCGCCAACCCCGGCCACCTGACAGCATGACAGTTGTCAACCGAGTAGTTGGGGGTACCAGCCCGAGAAAGAGAAAAGGGGGGCATGACAAATGGATAATTTGTCAAGCGAAGCAAAGCTTGGTCCAGCCTAAAACACAATGCCTCACAGGGTTAAAAACCAAAATCACAAACACTGACTGGGAACTGGTTAAAACATCAGCATTATTTCATTCTTGGATTTTATGACCATTCATAAGTCCAATCCTAGCCAAACCACATTTCTTTTTATTTCTAAAAATCACATTCTTTTGTTATTCATTTCCACTTTTCTTTACTGATGTTACCATGATCAGGGGTAACCAGCCACACAAGCAGTAGGCGAGGACATCATTTCCCATACCTCCCTGCACTGTCGTCGTGAAATTCCCCGTACGGGATGCCACCACCCTGGCCAACTGGCCTTTATCTCTTTCATATATGCATGGGGATACGTCTTTATCTGAAGTCCCATCGGTGAACTGAACAACTAGTTTCAATGACCCAGGCTCAGCCTACACTGTCAATGACCCGAACAACTAGGTTCAATAACCTAGGCTCAGCTTACACCGTCACAAGCTCGGTGACCCGAACAACTAAGTTCAACGACCCAGGCTCAGCCTACACCATCTCAAGCTCGACAACCACAATCGTATCTGGAAACTAGTTTCACTGGAGTCTCATACTCCCACCACGTTGTCGACACAAACCCTTGTGGTTCCTTAACACATTATTAGTGTTTCACTTTCAAAACTCTTTAAGCTTTCATTTTCAAAACCATTTCCATTTCCATTCTTTTTCATTGTAGGAATCCATTTCCTTGCAACACCTGACCCTCCACTAGAATCCCAACTCAATTTATATAAAATCATGCATTAAAAATCATAAATTGGGTCTCATGCCCAAAACCACACATAATCAACCATTTTATTCATTTATAGGGTCGGAAACCCAAAACCATGCCCAAATCCACTTATTTGGGTTCCATATTCCTCCATGCCATTTACATGAGGACAACATCATTTACACATGCTTTACATACCTTTAAAACCATTTATCCTTCATTTATATTCACATTTATATATATCAAGGTCAGGGCAAAATCGGTAGACCGAATTTCAAGCTTGGTATACCAAAAATCTCTGGTTCGGTACAACGAACATTTTTGGTATACTGAAAATCTCGGTTTCGGTTGATCGGGTGATTTCAGCCTACCGAAACTAGGTATCTTGGCTTAATCTGTCAGGATTTCGGTATACCAAATTTCCCGTAACCAAGGCATTCCCTGTTTCGGTCGACGAAATCGTCGGAAGTGGGAGCCTCCGTCTGACCCCCAAACATACATCACAAAATACCAATAAATCATGGGGTGTAAACCCTTGAGTCTACTTCAAAAACCCTCAAACCATTCATCAAATTATCAACCATGCAATTCACCCGAAAACCACAAAGGGATGAGACTCAAAACGGCTACTGTAGCTCTCATCCCAAAATCTCGTATATTCCTACCAATTTCCATCCTAACCGCATGATATCTATGTTTTCATGCTATTCAACTCATTCTCATCAATTCCCCTATTTTCCTACGATTTACATGCATTTTTCATCATTTTCATTAAACTGAAAGAAGAGAACGGGAGAGAAGAGGAGTAGTGTACCTCTTCTAGCGAGCCTCCCCAACTCCAACAAGTCTCCCCACACTCCGGTGCAACCTCAGCGAAACTCCCCTACTAGCGAACCACACGGACAACCACCACCACCTCCACGCGCGTTGTTCTTCCTCTCCCTCTTCCTTCACACGTCTCAGCCCTCCCTCTTCCACTCGCCCCTGCCCCTCTTTATCTCCTCCTCCTCCCGTGTCACACTAGTCACCCATGATGTCGGAGAAGAAGGGAAGGCACGGGCCAACGTCGTTGGTGGCACGGGCTGGTGGACGAACAAGACAGGGTGAGGTGAGCTCGTGAGTGAGAGAAGGAGAAAAGGAAAGAAAGAAAAGAGGAAGGAACGGGCATGCAAATCGAGGCGACTGTGCATACTCAAATTGGACTCCACATTGGTCCTAAATCACAAGCAGGTGCACAGAAAGCCAACCACAAGCTCATACATCCAAGAAATAACTGGTTATCCATTAATAAACCATTTATACAATATTACAATTAATTACATGCTTTATAATTAAAAATGTATAATCAGCTCTAGATGTCACATCCTACCCCCTTAAAAGAATTTCATCCTCGAAATTCAGTTCTAGTAAAACAAATAGGGGTACTGTCTTTGGATGTCCACCTCGCGCTTCCAGGTAGCCTCCTTTGTACCATGGTGTTGCCACTGAACTAACACCAATGGAATCACTTTATTCCCAAGGACTTGCTCTTTTTTGTTTAGTATCTGAATGGCATTTTCAATCATAGACAGGTCCTCCTGCAGCTCCTTTGGCTGCACTGGTATCACCTTGAACGCATCGGCCAAGCACTTCCTCAACATCGATACATGGATGGTGTTGTGTACACCTGCCAACTCTAGAGGCAGATCTAGTTTGTATGCCACCTCACCAACCCTCTTGGTAATCTGGTATGGGCCGATATACCTTGGGCTCAACTTTCCTCTCTTTATGAATCGCATCACACCCTTGGTTGGTGACACCTTCACGAAAACGAAGTCTCCTACCTCGAATTCTAGAAGTCTCCGCCTCCTATCAGCATAGCTCTTCTGCCGGCTCTAGGCAGACAACAACCTCTCCCTGATCAGATCCACCTTGCCCTCGTAGTGTTGTATGATCTCGGGCCCAACTAACTGTCTCTCACCCACATCACTTCAGCAAGTGGGTGTCCTACAGGGTTTGCCATACAATGCCTTATATGAAGCCATGCCAATACTGGCGTGGTAACTGTTGTTATATGTAAACTCAATTAGAGGTAAGTGATTGTAACGACCTAGGTTTTAAGAGTGGTGCTTGGCCAGATAATTAAGTTGAAATTCAAGCATGTTAGGCTTTGAGGGTCCCAATACCTAATATGGGACACGTTCTCAGTGGTGTCTGACGCTTGGATTGTGGGTTTTCAGCCTTTTGGTAAGGTGTGGTTTAGGTGCTGTGCTGGCCCTCTTAGGAGTTTTGTGGTTTCTCTTGGGCCGTGGAGGTTTGGTGGCGGATCCCTGGTGGCACGAGTCACGTGGACATGGAAGGTCGCGTGGTTTGGTTTCGTGCTTGCGGCTTCCTTTCTTTCCTTCCCTTCTTTCTCTTTCCTTTCCTTTCTTTCTTACTTTTCTTTCTTTCCCTCCCTGGGCCCCACCCCCACCCCTTCTTCTCCTTCTTCTTCTTCTTCTCCTCTCGCACGTGGGAGAGGGAGAGTAGAGAGAGAGGGGAGACGGGAGGGAGAGAGGGATTGTCAGAGAGAGATGGAGATGGTGGGGAGGAGGAGGTTGTAGCTGCTGTCGTCGTGTGGAGGAGGGGAGCAACTCGTGGATGGAGGAGGAGCGTCGCCATTCGTCTCCCGTCACCGCGTCTTCGGTGGAGGTACGCATCTCGTAAATTTTATTTTGATTCCAAATTTGTACCACAGGTGCATGTTAGTGTGTTGGTAATTGTAATGAATTTTATAGAATTTATTGTGCATTTGTGGGCCATTTATGGCCGTATTTATGGTTGGGGGTGAATATCACCTTTGTGTTTTCTGTGGTTTTTTCGAGATCCGCTTGATGGATTTCGGCGTTGTTTGTTTGGTTTGGAAGATCTCGTTGAGATCTTCATTTTGATATATTGTTTGCATGGTTTGGATTGGTGGGTTGCAAGATTGGGCATTGGGTCCCATTTTGGGTTGCCCTGCAGTCACCTGGTTCGGCATGCCAAATTATTTCAGTATGCCATTTTTATTGTAGATTGTCCCCTTGACCCTTGATTCGGTCGACCGAATTTATTCGGTCTGTCATTCTGGGAGTCTTTGGTGTTGACAGAATTTCTGGTTCGGTCGACCAAACGTTTTCGGTTTACCTAATCAAGGGTTTTCAGTTGACCAAGTGGTTTTTCAGTCTGCCGATCTGGTGCCCTAAGCCCAGATTCGGTCGACCGCTCCATTTCGGTCTACCGATTCCGGTCCTGATCCTGCATTAAGTTATCTTATGTTTTGATTAATATATATATATATATATATATATATATATAAATTTTGGGGGGGATAAACACAATGGCATAAATGATTAGGATAATCATTAGAATGGTCTAGGGTTTGCCTAAAAATGAATTAGAAAGATTTCACCTATGGTATGGGTAGAATAAAATATGAAATGATTTAGAAATAGTAGATTCTTTCGCCAGATGGTTTAGACTGGACTTTAGGGATAATGATAATGTCCCTAGGTCTAGGTTTTGTGTAGTTTTGTGTGCGGTGCACTGAATGGAGTATTAAGTGGCACTGTTCCAGGTGTTTGCGTTGATATGGCTGTGCTCCCGAGGGACACAAGCTAGTAGGTGTCTTACACTTGGCACCAGAGTGTGTGAGCTCTGGTTGTGTTTGCTTTGTTGTTGGTGTTTTCTTGGGTTGTGGTCGTGGGTTGAGCGTAGTGCTCGTGGACCCAGATGCTCCCAAGGTGCTTTTGCCTGGGCCTGACAGGAGAGCTGTCGAGGTTGTGTTTTGTTTGTTGTTTCTCGGCCTTTGGTTTCCGTGCCACTGTTGGGCACAATATTGCTTGTGTTTTAAAGGACATTTAATGGTTTCGAAAAAGGTTTTCCAAAAAGAGAGTTTTGGAAAGAGAAAAGTACAAATTTGAAAGTGGTTTTGGAAAGAGTTTTTCGATGTTTTCTATTTGCGTTGGGGGTTGAGATACTTGCGGATGAGATTCGTCGGGTCTTGGAGGTATGATACTCCTTGACTGTCGTTTCGAGGCTAGGGTTGTGGTTCGCGGGTTGAGGTGTTTCGTGGTCTGACGGAGAGGTATGATACTCCTGCTGTCGCTGTGAGCATTGAGGCTCGGGTGTTGTCGGGTGTGGAGGTATGATACTTCTTCCTGAGCACCATGTGGAGGGCACCGTGAGGAGGCGTACCCTATGGTGGCCAGTGCGGGTGGGACGCATGCCCTGTAGCTGGTAGCATCCTGAGAGACAGGACAGCCTTCCCAGGGAGGGGTTGGCTTTTGAGGGTTCTCCTGAGAGAGGGAAATCGCGGAACGGTGAACACTCCTGCACAGGGTGGCCATCACCGTGGCAGTGCAGAACGCCATGGTCGCTCCTCGGTGGACTGCTTGTGGCCAGTGTTGTCTGCTTGGTGCTGAGTAGTTCGACACATTGTTTGTGCTTGTGTTTGTGTGGAGTCCTGGTTTGGAAAATCAGGCTCTGGGCCTAGAGGAGATTGTGGCTTTGGCGCCTGTTGAGGCATAGTGCTTTGGGAGCAGTGGCTCCATTGTTTGGGAGTAGTGGCTCCGTTGTTGTGGGAGCAGAGGCTCCATGGCTTGGTGTGTGCTTGGGTCTAGAGGGGACCATGTTGTGCAGAGTAGAGTCTCTGTAGTTGTGCTTTTGGTGTTATTTTGGGCTTGAGATGGCGAGAGTAGCTTTCTCGAGCATGCATAAAAGGTTTTTAAAAGTGCACGCATGGTTTTGCAAAGGAAAAGAAAAGAATGGTATTAATGGCATGGTTTTGTGATTTTGTGGCCTACGGGGCATTGGTAGACTACTTGGTTTGGTGTTGCGACGACCGAGAGGGAAGCCAGTTCTTGTGTGCTGGGCGTCGGTGGATTGCCCTTTTGGTTTATCGACATCCAGGTGTGATGCCTGTGCTTGGTTGCCCTCGGCATAGGTTGTCGAGTTGTAGGTGGGGTGTGTGCTGGGTGACCGTTGAGTGGTCACTCACGTGTACTTTGTTTTGTGTGTTTTTGGCAGGTGCAGGATAGTAGCTGTTGGTTGCCAGTGCATATAGAAGGAGTCACGCCACCACACATCAGGGATCCAGGTGAGTGATAGTTTAGTTTATTTTTGTTGTTTACTAGTTTTATTTCTTATTGAGAGTACTTAGCCTTAGTTACATCATTAGTGTAATTGTTGGTTAATAATAAAGATAAAACAAATAATAAAATTAAAAATTGTTGCTAGGCTTAGTGGTAGCGACTAGGGGGTCATTACAGTTGGTATAAGAGCTTAGGTCCACCTATGGGCACTAGCCTAGGGTTGTCTGGTAGGGTGACTCCATAGAATTGCATATCATGCATTCCTGCACCTTGATTTTCTATGCTTGCGGTGTTGAAGAGTGTCTTCGGCTTTGGCTCCTGTTCGGTGAGGATTGTATGCGAGGGACCACGAGGAATATGGGAGTGACGGTCTGTACTCTCGGTTGGAGAAGGACGTCAACTCCTTGTTGGAAGGATTCCTAGTGGTTGGATATCTTGTGATCACTGATTTGGTAGAGCTACTTGCAAGATAGCAGTTGGGAGCGGAGCGTGAAGTGGTGTTCGCTCCTGTGGAGCGGTTCACTAGGATTTCCTCAACTCCGTGGGGTGTGGTGTGGTGCTGGCCACGAGTTTTGCGTGAGTTAAGCACTGTGTTGCCCGTGGGGATGGTGGTGGTTGTTTTCTAGGCATGACTCTGTGCTGATTGGTAGGGTAGGAGGCCTTATGGTGCGTGTGGTTAGACGAGTCGCGCTGCCTAGAGGATGTTCCCGTCTGCTGAGGATCATGGTCTGCTTGGCGTGCTGCACCTGTGTGGAGGTAGGGCGCCTGCTGAGGAGGTGCCTTGTTCCTTTGAGGGGGATTAAGTGACCACCATCTATTGACCAAAGGATGTGTTTCCTTTAAGGGGGTTAGCCACCACCCAGTGTTGGGCAGTTTGGTGTTTTGCTGTGGAGGGTTGGGTGTCGCAGTTGTCTGCCTCAGGTGTACCCTCCATAGTTGTTGCTGCTTCTTATTTGTTTGTTTGTTGTTGCTGTTTGTCTGTTTGTAGTTTGTTTTGCTAGTGTTTGTTGTTGTCGGTGGTCTGTGGTTGTCATTGGTCGTCTATCTGTTGTTGTTGTTGCCGGTGTGGGAGGATGCCTGCAGCTCTGTCCTCTTGTTGTCACATCTGGGTGAAGCGTGAGGCTTTCCAGAAGTGTGGTTTTTGTTGTCCTTGTGGTGGTTGCGGTGGATGCTTTGAGTTCCATCCCCCTGTTGTCTCTGGGTGACTTGGTGGGTCCTTAGCTATCTGTTGTCGTCCTTGGGTTACTTGTTGGGTCTCCAACTATCTGTTGTCGTCTCTGGGTGACTCGGTGGGTCCCCAGTTGTCTTTTGTCGTCTCTGGGTGACTCGTTTGGTCCCCAGCTGTCTATTATAGTCTCTGGGTGATCGATGGGTCCCTAGTTATCTATTGTCGTCTCTGGGTGACTCGTTGGGTCCCCAGCTATCTATTGTCATCTCTGGGTGACTCAGTGGGTCCCCAGCTATCTGTTGTCATCTCTAGGTGACTCGGTGGGTCCCTAGCTGTCTGTTGTCACTTCTGGGTGACTCGGTGGGTCCTCAGCTGTCTGTTGTCACTTCTAGGTGACTCGGTGGGTCCCTAGTTGTCTGTTGTGGTCTTTGGGTCACTCGAATGGTTCCCAGGAGTGTGTTGTTTGTTGTGTGTTGTTTTGGGGTATCTTGTCAGGATACCTAGTGGTCTTGGTGGGTTGTGGCTCGAGTGGCTTTGTGCCATTTGGATGGTGGAGATTTTTCTCCAGTGTTTCTTTTGGGTGTCCTGTTGTTGAGTTTCTTGTTTGCTTGGGGACCAGATGGTGTAGCGCTATCCAACCTGTGGAGATCTTCTTTCTACTGTGTTTGCTTTTGGGTTTTGGGTTTCTGCGGCAGAGATAGGGCGAGTCACGTGGAGCTGGCTGCCCATCTCTCTTGGTGGCGTCGTTGGTCGAGCCGGTGGGTGTGATCCCACGTGTTTCCCCCAGGTGGCTGTTTCTTGATTTGGGTGTAACTATTCTCGAGGATCTAGCAGAGGTATCTTCGGGATAATGGCACCATGGAGAAGTCTACCTGGAGGAGGAACAACTTGTGTTAGTTTGGGCACTTCTGCTTGGAGTTGCTTTGGAGTGGAGATCCATTGAGTTTGACTCCCGAGTGGTCCTTACCATTGGTGTGGTTGTTTCACTGGGAATAGTGACTTTTATGGCCTTGTACTCTAGATTGTAGTATCTTTGTCGTGAGCTTCACACTTAATATGAGGTCTAAGTGTGTTTTGGTGACCTCACGTCTAGACCTACAAGGCTACTGTCGCAGCGAGTAGTAATGAGTCCACCGAATATCCTTTGGCGTTGGGATTATTTCTTGTTGCGATGAGGCAACATGGTGTCTTGTGGTTCTTGCTAGTTGGGAGGATCATAGGAGGAACTGTCCAACCATGTGTTTTGGTGTTGGCCACAATGGATGTTGTGCTCTGGATCCGGTGGAGTGTCGATCTGGGAAGCAGTTCCTAGAGACAAACAGCACATGGTTGGCTAGTTTGTCGGTACACTCCAGCTCCGTGAAGAGCTTTGTTGTGTCTCAGTAGTCGGATTTCTCGTGTACCTTGGATTGGAAGGGGGTTTTCCAGGGTGATGAGAGTCGTTGCTGAGCACAAGGTATGGAGTTCGGTGGTTGCTGACCAGGTTGTGCATCAGAGTGGCGTAGCGAAGTGTGGCCAGAACTGGTTGCACTTGGTCAATCCTGTGGTTTGCATGTCTCCGAGGGTGTTATGGATTTTCGTGACTCTGGGAGACACTGCTTTGGAGCCTTTGGGTGGAGATTTTTGTGCCCGGAAGAGATTTCACCTAGGATCTCGGTGGTGTTTGGACTCAAGGAGAGCTGAGTCCTTGGTGTCGCCCTGGACCTAAGTAGGATGAAATGGCTTTGTGTGGTGGAGATTTCTCCTACAGGTCGTGGACACTCTGCCAGAACTCTTCTCTTGGCACAATCTATCACGGCTGAATGTTGTGCCAGCCAATCCATTCCCAGGATAACATCATAATCCTGCATCTCCATCAGGATCAAATTGGCTTGAAAATTCTTGTCCCCCAGCTGAACATCAACTAGTCTCAAGTACCTCCACGCTAGACCGTGTTCTCTCAATGAAGTGACTACATCTAGGTGGAATGCCAATCTGGCTGGCTTGGTCTTGATCTCAGAAGCAAATGATTCGGAGTCAAAAGAAAATGAACTCCCAGAGTCAAACATGACTCGGGCCATTCGATCAGCCACAAGAAAAGATCCTATAATCAGCACACCATAACCATAATCATAATAAGAAATAGTGTTAATTACACATAGGATCTATTATTACAGGATAGGACTTAACTAATACATCAGTGCTAGTTCTCACCTTCTACAACATCTCCAGATGGACCAGCATCTGGGGTAGCAATAGAGAATACTCTTCCCTTGGTAGGTTGACGTGGTGCATCTCTTGCTGGCTTTGGCTGACTAGGACAGTCTTTTTGGTAATGCCCAAACTTCTCGTAGTTGTAGCATACTACACTGTCTAAATTCCTCTGCCTATGCCAACACTGCGCTGCTACATGCCCCTTCTTGCCACAGACATGGCACGGTCCCACCTGTGGGCCACTGTTGGACCCTGCGTGGCTGAAAACCATACTCTCTTCTCTACTAGATGTAGGCCGTTGCTTCCGCTTCTTCTCAGAGCTGCCAGAACTCCCAGAACTTGGCGCTCCAGTCACAGATGGTCGAGAAACGAAGGATCGAGAGACAGAAGGTCGAGAGACAGACTTTCTCCTCTTTTCCTTCTTAGGATACTCCTCCTAGAACAACCAACGATCATCCTCATAGCAGCAAGCTCAACAGCATCCGTTAAGGTCTGGCATCTGAAGCTAATAACTCTGGATCTCAGCACAGGGTTCAGTCCTTCCACGAACCTCTTGGCTCTGTTCTTCTCAGAAATTACAGCCTAAGAGAACAACCCAGCCGAAGGAAGGACGACTCATATTCTGCCACAGTCTGGCTCCCCTGCTTTAGGTTCTTGAACTCTTTGTTCAGCTTATCCCTCTCATGCTTAGGGAAAAACCTCTCATAGAAAACCTCTCGGAATTCTTCCCAAGAGATCATCAGTAGGTCCGTATTTGGAAATTTGGTGCGGTGCACTGTTCTCCACCACCGATTCGCAGCACCTTTGAGCTGAAATGCTGAGATCCGGACCCACTTCTTTGCTGGACACTCGATCCCCTCTAGGATCTTCTCTACCTCGTGGAACCAAGCCTCACACTCCTCTGGTGTGCCGCACCCATCAAAAGTCGACGCACCTAGTTGACGGAACTGCTTGATCCATGGGTCTCCCTTCGCCTCATCCTGGCTACTACTACAGAAGGACAGGGCTAAACCCCGCATCATCTCGCCAAACTCTCGTCTCATACCCCTTCATGCACTACCCTCTCCTGTCTTGGAGTTCGGTACAGGGGCCTTGCCACGACTACGTCCTCAGCGAGACCTCTTCCTGTTAGCACAACAAAACATCACAACCCAAGAATTCAAGTGCACGAATCTCTATTGTGTAGTCTTAGGGAGCCACTAGATCGAACATCACCACGTCGATGCACTAGGTGTAACCTTAGCTCTGATACCACTCTGTAATGGCCTGAACCTAGGCATGTTACCTAAATCATAGTATCACATGCACTATTACACTAATTACAATAAAATTATATAACTGTAACTAAGGCTCACCTCCAGGAAACAATGTGCTGCTAGAAGCTCCGACTTCGGCATTGAAACTCGACTGCACCTAAAAACCAAACAAGCACGCGTGAGTGACATCTAAGTCACCCAGCACACCCCCCAAGCATACAAACAACAAAATCTAATGAAAAGCCAAAAACTCAACATTTAGTTTATAAAACTTAGTTTTCTTTTGAAGATCCAATTTAAAACATCCTTGTCCTTTCTTTTGAAATCATTTGGGAATTTGTTCCCGCACCGTGTTTTCTCGAAATCTACTCTTTCTTTTCTTTTTGAAACATTTGGTATTTAGTTTTCAAAACCACATTCCTTTTCCAAAACTCATTTTCTTTTCTTTTTACCCTTTTTGAAACCTTTCTCATGCTTTGAGAAATTCACATTTCCTACCAGATCCAGCCTAAAACACAATGCCTCACAGGGCTAAAACCAAAATCACAAACACTAGCTGGGAACTGGTTAAAACACCATCATTATTTCATTCCCGGATTTTAGGACCATTCTTAAGTCCAATCCTAACCAAACCACATTTCTTTTTATTTCACAAAATCACATTCTTTTGTTATTCATTTCCACTTTTCTTTACTGATGTTACCTTGATCAGGGGTAACCAGGCACACAAGCAGTAGGCGAGGACATCATTTCCCCTACCTCCCTACACTACCGTAGTGAAATTCTCCATGCAGGATGCCACCACCTTGGCCAACTAACCTCAATCTCTTTCATATATGCACGGGGATATGTCTTTGACTAACGTCCTATCGGTGACCCGAACAACTAGGTTCAATGACTCAGGCTCAACTTACATCGTCGGTGACCCGAATAACAAGGTTCAATAACCTAGGCTCAGCCTACACCGTCACGAGCTCAGTGACCCGAACAACTAGGTTCAACGACCCAGGCTTAGCCTACACCGTCTCAAGCTCGACAACCACAGTTGTATCTGGCAACTGGTTTCACTGGAGTCTCATACTTCCACCACATTGTCGACACCAACCCTCGTGGTTCCTTAACACATTATTAGTGTTTCATTTTCAAAACTCTTTAAGCTTGCCTTTTCAAAACCATTTCCATTTCCATTCTTTTTCGTTGCAGGAATCCATTTCCCTGCAACACCTGACCCTCCACTGGGGTCCCAACTCAATTTATATAAAATCATGCTTTAACAATCATAAATTGGGTCTCATGCCCAAAACCACACATAATCAACCATTTTATTCATTTATAGGGTGTAAAACCCAAAACCATGCCCAAATCAACTTATTTGGGTTCCATATTCCTCTATACCATTTACATGAGGAAAACATCATTAACACATGCTTTACATACCTTTAATACCATTTATCCTTCATTTATATTTACATTTATATATATCAGGGTCAGGGCAAAATTGGCAGACCGAATTTCAAGTTTGGTATACTGAAAATCCCTTGTTCGGTATACCGAACATTTTCGGTATACGAAAAATCCTTATTTCGGTCGACTGAGTGATTTCGGCTTACCGAAACCAGGTATCCTGGCTTAATTTCTTAGGATTTCGGTATGCCCAATTCAATTCGGCATACCAAATTTCCCACAACTAGGGCATTCCCCTGTTTGGATTGACGAAATCGTCAGAAGTGGGAGCCTCCGTCGAACCCCCCAAACATACATCACAAAATACCAAAAAATCATGGAGTGTAGACCCTTGAGTCTACTTCAAAACCCCTCAAACCATCAACCATGCAATTCACATGAAAATCACAAAGGGATGAGACTCAAAACGGCTATTATAGACTTCATCCCAAAATCTCGTCTATTCCTACTAATTTCCATCCTAACCGCATGATATCTATGCTTTCATGCTATTCAACTCATTCTCATCAATTCCCCTATTTTTCTACGATTTTACGTGCATTTTTCATCATTTTCATGCATTTAGTCCATTAAACTGAAAGAAGAGAATGGGAGAGAAGAGGAGCCGCGTACCTCTTCTGGCGAGCCTCCCTATCTTCGGCGAGTCTCCCCGCACTCTAATGTAGCCCAGGCAAAACACCTCTTCCGGCCAACCACGGGGACAACCAGCACCTCCTTCGCGTGCGTCGTTCTTCCTCTCCCTCTTCCTTCACGCGTCTCAGCCCTCCCTCTTCCACTCGCCCCTACCCCTCTTTATCTCCTCCTCCTCCTGCGTCACGCCAACTGGCCATCATGTCGGAGAAGACGGGAAGGCACGGGCCAACGTCGTTGGTGGCACGGGCTGGTGGTGGAAGAAGAGGATGAAGATGGGGTGAGGTGAGCTCGTGAGTGAGAGAATGAGAAAAGGAAAGAAAGAAAAAGGAAGGAATAGGCATGCAAACTGAGGCGACTGTGCATCCTCAAATTGGACTCCACATTGGTCTCAAATCACAAACAGGTGCACAAAAAGCCAACCACAAGCTCACACATCCAAGAAATAATAGATTATCCATTAATAAATCATTTAGACAATATTACAATTAATTACATGTCTTACAATTAGAAATGGATAATCAGGCCTAGATGTCACACTTCAGGTACAAGTGGCACATCATTCGGTTTTTCTTTTGGTTTGTGCCCAATTGTGGTGCTTTGAGGATCCTTGTTGGACTCCTCTCGACTTGGTTCCTCCGTCGTGCTCCTAGTGGCTTGGTGTCTTTGTGAGGGTTCAATTAGACTAATGCTTTCCTCAATCTCTCCCTAGCTGATGTAGTCGTGAATGCTCTTGGAGGGCCCACCTATCTTTGTTGGATCTGGAGGCTTGGGCGGAAGATTGACTTTTGCAGGGATTGCTGGGAATGAGTACGAGTGTTGGCATAGAGAGATGACTGCAACCTCTATGTCATACAAGTCTTCATCGGTGTACTCATCATAAATTGGTAGCATGTCCCCTAGGTCCTCCGCTTGGGCAGGCTCATCTTGTATTAGAGATGGCCCTTGGTTGATGTAGGCCACGGTACCTTTAGTTAGTATTTCTTGGACCTGCTAGCTATCCCAAGCGTTGTCATCTTAGTCGTTGTATTTATCATAAACAGGAGTGTCCTAGAGTCCTTTCGAGTCCTCCTCTGCCCATGCATCTTGTGCAAGTGCATCTTGCTCCACTTCGTCATCAACCGATTGTTCAGGGTAAGACTCTTTTACGCACTTAGTGATTACTAGCTTCGGGGTTGTGGGCTCATCATCCTTGTCTGCCACATGGACTACCGGATGGTCCGACAATGGACCTCCACTCTCCACTAGCATTCTGAAGGCGTGGTTGAGTGGCTTTGGGAGTGGCTGATGGTCTTGCCTCTTAGCTTTGTGGTAGCTTTGTGGTGAAGGGATGGCGTTGTAGCTCCTCTGCCCTTATTGTTGACCCATATGTTGAATGCTTAGTTGCCTCTGTTGGGCGTATATCAGGTAGTTTGGAGGTTGTTGGTACTGATGTTGTTGGGATCGTTGTTGATGTTGGGGTTGCCGCTGAACTAATTGTTGTGGTAGTTGGTATCGGCATTGCCCCTGTTGGTACTGTGGTTGGGCAAGCTGATGTTGATACGACACTATCTGCGCCTAGAGTTGGACTAGCAGTCCCTAGCACTGGATTGGCTGATTCAAATGTTATACTTATGTCATGTTGCCTATTACCCCTGTGTAGCCTATGGTCTTCCTTTGGCCTTTTTCTTCATACTCCAAGAAGTGTAAGTCCTTTTTGTTGTGGAGGACTCTTATGGCTCTGTTGTACAACTAGGAGTATGTGTTGAAGTCACCCATCGATAGGCCTGCTCTTAGTGCCCTAGTTGTGTTATGGGCGATAACTTCGACTACCTAGCTTTCAGGGATGTGACATTTTGATATGGCAACCATATCCGTCCATCTGCTTGCGAAGGTGGTGAAGTCCTCTTCTGGTTTCATCTTTTCGATGAGGAGGTCTACAATGGTAGGCTTGTGCTGGATGCAGTGGACATACTACTGTCAGAACTAGTCCAACACAATCTTGAAGTCAATAAGGTCATATGCCATAAGCATGTTAAATCATCTCAACACTTCTCCTTCCAAGCTCTTGAAGAAGAGGTAAACTATTAGCCCATTATCATGTTGATATGGTAGGGTGTCCATAGTGAAGTGGCTAGATGACTTCTTGGATCGCCTGTCCCATCGTACTTTGGTGTTTTGGACAACTTGAATCCAGGCAATAGAGTGAAGTGGGGGAATCTTAAAGTGTCAAAGCCGACTGGTGCTTTTGATGTAACCCCTGCTTCTACCAATGCATCTGATATCATCCTCTTAATATCTAAATTTGGGAGGATCGACTACCCCTAGCCTTGTTACCCTTGTTGGAACTGCTGTGGTAGAGTGGTAACATGTTGAGGAGGGAAGGAGGGTTGAGCCTGGGCATAGGGTGAGGTATGAAGGAGTGAGGTTGCCCCTTGGTGATGGTATGAATGGTAGCTTGGTGGGGATTGTATGGCTTGTTGGACTGAAGAGCAAGCTGGGGTCATAGGATAAGAAATAAACGACAGGGTCGATTGGCCTTGTGTCGGGAAGTTTAATGTTGGGCTTGGTGGCACTGTATGTGTATTTCCCATAAGAGATGAGGCTAGTGGGCCCTAGTGATAGCTCAAGGGAGAGGATCAATGGGTGTTTGGAACTTGTGGACTTGAGAGATTATAATGGACCATCGATTGATGAGCTTGGTTGGAGGTTCCTACGGGGAATTGATGTGAGTTGATTGATGGTGGAGCACTCCAATGTTGGGAATGATTCATCCCTCCTCCTCCACCTTGTTCATATGACTCACCTCACATGAAGATGGGGTTGATGTGTTGGACAAGAATCCATGTTGACCAGTGAAACCACTTGCAAAAGTTGATGCTATTGGTGTGTTGGAGTAGCCTGTGTGAGAATAATATGCCTTACCGCTATGGACTGTCTTCTCCTTGTGACTCTTCTTAAGGTATTACAAGTCTTAAAAGAAAGCAAACCATAGATTCCTTTACAACGCTAAGTTCTAACCTATTACAAGTTTCTAAAGGAAGGAAAATTACAACTCAAATGCAATGAAATACAAGAAAATGTTTACAATTTTCTTTAATGACATAGAAATGACCTAAGGTTGAAGTTCAAGAATCTCTATAACTTGTAATCATGTAAGCACAAACCAAAGGCAACCAGTACATTTGTTTGCCTAACGTCGCCTTTCTGAGCGGTAGTAAGACTCGTCGCTTATATAACTGGTGGTGGATAGCGGCACTGATCAAACAGGCAGCATGATCACCTATCTGTTCCAGTAGTCGAAAACTATCTCAAATAGAAGGCACGTCAAACAAAACTAATAAATTAGAGAAGTTTGCACATAGAATGCCGATTTTATGTGTTTTGTTTTGGTTCCTATGGCAAGGGGAGTAAAGGCTTTTTTTTCTTCAAGGTTCTAGGTTACACTCAATGGATTTGTTCCTTCTTCGGGTATCACCCTTAGATCTTTGGAAGATCTACAAAGGAGGCCTAGGTTGTGGTTCGTCTCCCTATAGAGGGGCCCACAACTCAATATTCTGTCCTTAGGTTCAGTCCTAACAAACCACAAAAATAGTAAATAAACACAAAACAATAAAGTTTTAAGCATCTACTAAGGTTTATTATTGACTTAGGGAGGAGTCAATTATAATGCCTTAGGACACCTTAAGGTCTCTATATTATTGTGGAGAATGGGATGGAATGGACTGGCTCTAGATGAAAACATAAAGGGGCTTAATATTCTGATGCTATCTAATTATAATTGTTGCATTTCGCACCACTATGAGTCTCTACAACATCTTTTCCTTGAAGGAGTGCTTGCTCAAAGTCTGTGGAATTTTTTTGGGGGGCCTTTTTCATATGCCAGTGTTACGATGTGTGTTCACCACGATTTTGGCATGGTTTCAATCAGCTAATTAGGTCTCTTACACAAAGACTTTGATTGGTATTCTTCTAGGCTTCATTTGTTGGCATATCTGGAGGAAGAGATGTGCCTCGAGATTTTCTAATTGCTATAAACAATGGACTCAGATAGCCTCTCTAGTCATATCTAATTGTAATGTCTTAATGGCAGGGTGAAGGTTTAAATGTCAAGGTATGCTTGGGAAAGAGTTATCTATTCGGGGATTTCAGGTTCCTAATGTTTATGATGAATGGTTTATGGTTATTAAGTGGTCTCATTTTAGAGGTGGATTGAAGGCAAATGTGGATGGTTCTACCATGACCAATTTGTTTGGTGGAGGTGGGGTGGTTCGCTCTCCTCAGGGACGTCCCTTGATGGCATTTTCAAAGTATTATGCCTTTGTGTCAAATAACGTGGCTGAGATGAAGGCTATATGGGATCTTATTTAGATTTGTGGGGATTTGAATATTTCTCTATCAATAATCGAATCAGACTCATTGAATGTCATTCGGATGTTGAAAAGGGAGATGGACATGCAATGGAAATGCAAAAAATGATGCAGCCTGATTTAGAAGCATCCTATTTTCCCCTCTATTTTATTCAATCATTGCTACAGGAAAGTAATAGTGCAACTGATTTTCTAGCGAAACAAGGGAGTTCTACAAAGGTTGATTCCATATACTTCTCTTTTGATGATTTGTTGTTTGAATTACGTGGAATTTGCAACATGGATAGATGGGGTATCCCTTCCATACGTCTCAAGAAGGCTAAATGATGTACCCAAGCATTGTGCCTTTTATCCAGCTATATCCTGCAATGGATGAGTACTCGAATAAAGTCTTTCCCTTTCTCTCTTTTGATGATTTGTTGTTTGAATTACATGGAATTTGCAACATGGATTGATGGGGTATCCCTTCCATATGTCTCAAGAAGGCTAAATGATGTACCCAAGCTTTGTGCCTTTTATCCAGTTATATCCTGCAATGGATGAGTACTCGAATAAAGTCTTTCCCTTTTTCTTTTTTCCTGTAAGGGCCAGGTTTTTGGGATTTGGGAGAGAGTTTATTTTGGCAGTGGTGTTCATTGCATGATTGCCACCCCTAGTTGTTTTTACCAAACCACATTTTCTAGTTATATTTTACACAGTGGTTGTTATTCTTTTGTAATAATGGAGCAGGGTGTTTGCTCTAGAGTACTCTGGACTATGGGTCTATCCCTTGTCCTTTTGTAGCCTGCGTGCTTGTAACTTGATTCTAAATTAATAAATGTTACATTTTCTGCCTAAAAAAAAAACTTGCGTTGGCTCGATTCACCTGGTCTGATTGTTCTTAACTACAAAGAAATTTTCTTAAGGAACTTTTAACTTAATTGTAAAACAAATAGTTCCCACCCTATTAATGGACAAAAAGCAATCCTAGAAACTAATGAAAAATCTTAAAAAACAAGTGGATTGGATATTATTTGATTTATTTCGCTACTATAGGCCGAGAAAATCAACAAAAACTGGGAAAAAACGAAAAGTCTGCAGGAAAAACTGTCTGCAATTTCTGTTATGCCCAAAGGGGCCCAAGCACAGTGGATTCAAATAGGTTTGGCACGTGTAGAAGGGAAGAACAGAGACCAAAATAGCAATCCACTCAAAACAACAAAGGTTTTACGTGGTTCCCCAAAGGCGGGTACGTCCACGGGTGTCTCTCCTTGGTTGCTTACTAACTTCAAATGGTGGAGTACAAGAGAGGA
>JAMKQA010039993.1:0-19764 GCA_024699735.1 Posidonia australis | reverse complement strand
ATAATTATGGTTTGTTTTCTTCTTTCTGATTCTTATCTATTGAGTTCCACTTAATGTCTGGCAGACATGCATACATACGGAGACATACCTAAAAAAAAGAGGAAGTGAGTAATTCTGTATCTGATCAAAATCAATGCCCAAATAGCCAATCAAATAATTATGGTTTGTTTTCTTCTTTCTGATTCTTATCTATTGAGTTCCACTTAATGTCTGGCAGACATGCATACATACGGAGACATACCTAAAAAAAAGAGGAAGTGAGTAATTCTGTATCTGATCAAAATCAATGCCCAAATAGCCAATCAAATAATTATGGTTTGTTTTCTTCTTTCTGATTCTTATCTATTGAGTTCCACTTAATGTCTGGCAGACATGCATACATACGGAGACATACCTAAAAAAAAGAGGAAGTGAGTAATTCTGTATCTGATCAAAATCAATGCCCAAATAGCCAATCAAATAATTATGGTTTGTTTTCTTCTTTCTGATTCTTATCTATTGAGTTCCACTTAATGTCTGGCAGACATGCATACATACGGAGACATACCTAAAAAAAAGAGGAAGTGAGTAATTCTGTATCTGATCAAAATCAATGCCCAAATAGCCAATCAAATAATTATGGTTTGTTTTCTTCTTTCTGATTCTTATCTATTGAGTTCCACTTAATGTCTGGCAGACATGCATACATACGGAGACATACCTAAAAAAAAAAAGGAAGTTTGATTTGGTTATATGTTTAATAGGGAAGGTTCTTATATGGTTTCATCACATGTATAATCTTAGCTGTGTACAGGTGTTCGTATAGATTATCCCAAAAACAAACTTGAGTTTTCCAGATCAACCCACATGCATTATGCATGCATGTGAAGATGGAGATGGATTAGAAACACTCTGTGAACGAAGATACAAAGCGGGTTCAACTTCCTTCTCACATGTAACCCACATGTTTTTTGTTCCTATGCCTTTATGAACAACACTACAATACTTTGCTTGAGATAGAAACTAACCCAATAAAGATTTAGTGCAACTGTTGAAGATCATTACACTAAATTTGATTTTTTTTTTTCCGCATCTGTTTCTTTCGTTACTTTCAGCAGATACTACTGCATTACGGAGTTCATTTATTTGGCATAATAAGTTCTGCAACTGGGGTTTTCTACAACAGATCCTTCTAAAATCAAGTGTTACACATTTAAAAAGTCTAATATGCTTAACCCACAGAATAACTTTTGGGTTAAGAAAAGAATATTTGTCATGGGCTTGTACTTGCAAAGCCCAGTGCGGATAGTTCAAGCCCATGTACCAGCATTTCTCAAGCTCACACATGCTGTCAGTCGTAGCCATGTATCAGAAACTACTCTCAATCTCACACATGAAACCAGAAGCCATGAGGCATGCAACCAGCTGTTATGCCTTCATCACATTCTTGTATATGATTATGGCGGACAATGTGCATAGGATTAGCAAGAAACCAATGCCGACGAAGCCCGTGATGAGTGCCATCTCGCCCTGATCGCAGAAGGACTCAAACTTGTGGCATATCGGAAACCATCGAGAGTGGAAATTTCCGTTCTTTCCTAGGTCTGCCATTGTTGTTGCTGCTGCAACTCCTGTTGCTACCAGTGCAAGAACCACCTATGTAGCTCAAGAAACAGATCCAAAGCCTTTAGTACCACTGGTGCAATGATAACGACAACGTACGTACAATTCTGATGACTTTATTAAGAAGACTAAATTATTGTAGCCACACTTACGAATTAGCTAGGTGATTGTAGTAACTGAATCAAAAGAAAGAGATAAACATTACCATATCAGTGACATGCACCAGAAGGCCAAATACCTTGCACTTAACAACAGCACTCAGCAATAGAACTGAGAGGTTGTAGCCACTAGCTGTGGCATTGGCCACTACAAAATACCTGCAATGCAACACAATATGGATGAAATTAAAGACGATCCAAAGTTTTTTTTATTTTTTTATTTTTGTACCGCTAAGGCCAGGATCATTATCCAACTACTATGGTGACCCCAAATTAAGTTGGCTCCTTGTTAGATCACCTTGCCATTTGGAAGCTAGGTGTGATCAGTTAATTTGGAGGCAAATTGGCCCATACGGGTTTGAGAAGAACGCCAATAGAGGACTCATGATGAAATGAGGAAAAAAAAGAAGTTCGGGAAGCTTACAGAAAAGCAGGTGTTTGCTGGAACTTGGCAACTTGGGTCTGTTTGATGGAGGATGTGCCCACTATTGCAAGAGTCAGGGTCTTCGTTTGCTTATTGAACCCCATGGTAAGTGCAGCCGCAACTGTAGTCAACAGAGCTCCCAACCTCAACAACACAAGAACCAAGCCCAATAGCTTGCCCTTTGGAGATAATGGACGAGCATTCAACTCAAGTTTCTTCCCATTCTCCAGCTCCATGGGAGTCTGATACTGTTATTGATGGACAGAAAAATCGAGGTAATTGGTGAGAAAGAATTAGCACAGGAGTAGTGAATTTCAGAAGCAAAATGGAGCTTATAATGAGGCAGAAGAGCAGGTTTAGGGTTCTTGAGTGTTTGATGGCTCACCAACTGTTCTATGGAGTTGTACAAGCTATGTGCAGCACAAGGCTCATTCTAATGAATGTCACAACCTGTAAGGTTCAAGATTCAGTTGAATAAAATGGTATTGTCTATCAGAGGTTGGTATCTGTGGAAAACCTGCTTCTTGCTCTCAGGAGATAAGTTGAGCCTTTCTTATCCAGTGGTTAGATTATTTAATTGATGCCAAAACCTACAAGTTTCAATTGGTGCTGGATGTGATTAATGGGAACAAGCAAAATACCTTTTATTGTTGCAGTGTTGTGTTTAGTCTAAAACTTGCAAGTTTGAATTTTACACTACTGCAAGAAAACTACTCAACTGGAATGGTCAGTGACAAAACGAGCATGTTCCGTGTATCGGTGGGTGGCTTGGTACTAGGGACTATGTTGATAGAGAAAACCTGGCTGGTACATGCATGGAAAAGGAAGACATCATTACGCAAAAAGGTAAATAAAATCGCTGAGCAATCAAATCTTGGAGAAAGAAACCACCTACATCCTAACCCAGAAAACAATAGCCAAATTCTCGTATACAATCATACAGTTCCATGACAAAGATTGATGACAGGAGATCAAACCAATGAAGATTACTAGGAGTAGTGGAGTTGTTCTTATGAACAGCACACAGACTAGAGCATATACATCTGCATTCTAAAAAAAGCCTAATGACCTAGTTACAGATTTTCCGCTAAGATTCTGATTGCAAGCACATGTACGTGGTTTAATTAATTACCTCAAGGCCTTGACTAGAAATTTCCATAGAATCATCTGCTTTTCCCAAGGTACATGTAAAATGTGCAACATCTGTTGGATGTAATATTCTAGATTCATGTAAGCATTCACTAATTGTTTGTACTTAATTCTAAGTACCTTCTGACAATAACAAATTCAATTCCAACATCCATTGGAATGTAGATATTTAGTGGACTCACGGCAAACATTTTGGGTTTATAGATATAGTAAAGAGCATGACGAGCACACAACAAACGCAATGTCTGGGAGAATTTCTAGAAACACAAAGGCAACATATATATATATATATATGATCACAAACTAATGGAAAAATAAAATATAAAGTCAAATAAACATAGACATTTTTTGTTTAATTTTGAATTAGGATAGAACAAAGGTCAGTCGAAAGTTATTTTACTTGTAATTAACAAGTCGGTATATGATTACATAAGTTAATTTTATCTTCAAATAGGAAAGAACCCTAACTAAAACTGAACAAAAGTGAACAATATGTATATGTTTATCCTAAACAAAATGAAATGTAAATAAATTTCAGATAGACCCGAGAATCCCTTTCCAAAATTGAAATTTTGACAAAAGATTGCCACCCTGTTAAAATGGACCACTACAATTGTTTTCATCAGATTTCAAGGGCTTGTTCATAGTCGTAGCAACTTTTATTAAAATGGGATTTTTTAGGAGTACTTTCAGTTTTAAATGATTTGTTCCATAAATTATGAGCTAAAAGAAAATGGATAGAAAAGAAATATTTTTCCCTGGACTCTTTTTTTTTATTTTTTTGTTGTTTGGGTGAAATTCACGTTCAGATAAAATAATTGTCATCCTTCACCAAAACTCCATGGTATAGGTTTAGGGATTTCATACCTGTACTCTCAGGTACTTGTCATGAATATCATTTATATTGGATTGTTTCCGATATGTCCTCTCTGCACCTTATAGTTTTGCACATTTTCACTTACAATGAATTGGTTGGCTGAAAGTAGAGCTCTCAAGGGGCCAGCTAAAATTTGTTATCCCGTTTAAGGCATTGGTCAGAGAAAATTGGACTCATGTTTAGATAGTAGACAAGTAAGTAGAAACATGTGATAAATAAAGTAAGTATACTTAAAAAAATTATCTTCAAAATTGTAACATTCTTATTTAAATAATGTATATTAGACATCAAGATTATAATTTATCTAAGACATTCTTTCAACACTCTTTAAAATGCTTAGCTCCCAATGTTTTGGCTCTTCAATGCATAATTGTAGATATTCTTTTAAAGTAAAATTTTCATCATTTGGTTAAATAATTGAACGGAAATATCCTATCTAGTGTGATATGTATGACACAAATCGGTGATATGTAATATTTGAAGATAAATCTATCATCTCCCCTTATGTGATGTATCTTGTTTAATTAGCAAAAAAAAAGGTAGAAGAAAAGCTTGTGTATCTGACATCGTTTAGAAATTAATGAATAAATGCTTAATGTAATAAGTTGATGCAAAAAAAAGGTTTCCAAACACTGCCTTTGATAAAAAAAGTGAAAAACATGTATTTTGATTAATAGCCTAATGAAGAGCAATTAAGAGACATGCATGCTTAGGTGACACCTTCTTTTTCTTTCACAAAGTGATAATTAGTAATATAGTAAACAAAGTATAAGCATAGATATAAATATAGATGTAGACACTCCGATTTTGAAATCACTTGGCAACAGGCTCCTCCGGATGATGTTCTGGTTGCGACCACCAAAACCCTAACCCATTCAAGCCCACACTAGTCCACTTTGACCTGATTAAAATTAAAACCAAACAAAACACATTTAAAACATTTAAAACTCAAAATTAATCAAGTAAAAGCCCTAATGCAAGACAAAATTAAATAAAATCTACTTAAAATCCAATTAATTAAACAAAAACCCTAATTCAAGCCAAAATCAAATAAAATCCACTTAAAATCCAATTAATCGAACAAAAAACCTAATTCAAGTCAAAATGAAATAAAATCCACTTAAAGTCCATTTAAAATATAAGTAATTAAGTGAAAACCCTAACTAAAGTCTAAAACCCCTAAATTAAAATCCAAAACCCTAATCAAACCAAAAAGTCCTAATTAAAATCCAAAAAACCTAATTAAATTCAAAATCTTAATTAAAATCCAAAACCCTAAAATTATAACCCTAAAATTAAAATAATTAAAACTCTAATTTTAAAATTGTAATTAAACAAAATCAAAAATTAAAGAACTAAAATTCTAAAATCCCTAAAAATCCGAAAACACAAAAACCTAATTTAAAGAAAAAACCAGCTAATTAAACCTTAAATCACAAAATCAAAACTTTAATTAAAAACATAAAAAATAAATAAAAAACCTAAATTAAAAACACAAAACCCAATTAAAAAAACTTAAAAGCAAAACACTAAAAAATTCCAAAACAAAAACCCTAAAACACAGGCCTAATCGCAGGCTCAATAATCCATTTAATCTATAAATCAGAAAACATTATAAAAGAGCAAAAATAATTCCGACGAGTCCATGATCTCCGGCGAGATTTCCCGACAATTCCGGCAATCAATCCGAGAATCTCCGGTGCACATCCTCCTCCCGTGCGATTTTCGGGCTTTCCTCCTTCGTCATGCTCCCAATCCAATGACAACCAGGCCTTGTGAGGAGGACCGATGGCGTGGAGGAAGCCCGCTGGAGTTTAAAACACCCGCAGCGATAGACCAAGCGGTAGAGGTCCCAACGCGTGAGAACTCACCTCCAGAACCTAGCCAGTCCCGCAGACCTTCAAAGCACATCTCCAGTCGATTTTTCAACCCCCAGAAGCCTCGACCTTAGAAGCCAGAGCGTCCACCGGAGAAGCGTCGCTGATGAGCACCGCCGGGGAGATAACGTCGCCAACCAGGTACTCTCTTTCCCCTTTCTTCCCATCCGGAGCACCCCCTTTAAGCTTGGAGGGTTCCCCAACCCTCTGGGTCACGTTCAGCTGGAGACAGCCGCCCCTGCATCGTCTCCTTCTCCTCCAGTGGTGGGTTCACCACCACCGGCGAGGTCGCTGACCTCTTGGATCGGGAGGAGGCCACTGAAGCCTCCCTTCCTTCTTCTTCCTCCTCCTCCTCCTCCTCCTCCTCCTCCCTGAGCGTCCATTGCTCAGGAGTGGTTCTGTTGGCCACTCATGGCCGGAGTTCTCGTCGCTGCCCCCAGCGACCGTCGTCAGCTGCTGACGAGTTCCTCGAAGACACTAGAAGCCCCACGCCGTTCGTGGTCGTGCCAGGAGGCTCCGCTGCATCGTCATGACCTCCATCGAGCCGCTGTGCCGTTGCTCCGGAGCCTGGAGCATCGCTCGCACCCCTGCCGTCGTCGTCTTCGGCACAGGAGACGGGGGGGAGCATGCCTGACCTCCCTCGTCCTCGCCGAAGCCTCTAGAAGTCCCCTCAGGCCTTCGAGAAGCTTCTTCGCTCGCCACCGTGCCGTCCCAGTGCTTGCACGTCGTCATCTTCCCCGACGTCGACAGCCCACCTCGCTGGAGCCAAAGGTGGGGGAAGCATCCCAGCCCCCTAGCCTTATCCAATACGTCGAAGAGCCTTATCATGTCACTCTCTGGCTTCCGCGACCACCACCAGGGTCCCTTCGCTGCCACGCTGCCGTTAGCAACTCGCTGGAGCCGTCGTCGGAGTTCAGAGCGCCGATGAACTTCGAAGAAGGCTTTTTTAGGTTAGACCCTTTAGTTTTAGTTTTTTTACTCATAGGTCCTTATATCTTTGCATTTGAGTCCTTTTCCATTTAATTTAAGTCCTGCTTTTTTGTATTTTAGTCCTTGTAGTTTTAAAAACTTTTAATTCTTTTATTTTCTCTACAAGATTTGCATCTAATATCCTACACATTTTAATTTTTTCATCTTTATTGCATTCAAGTATGTTTCCTCACATTTAGGTCCCTAGTACCATGATTTCTTTACACTTGAGTCCTGAATTTTTACATTTGGTCCCTGAAACTTTTTTGAAATGAGTTTTTCTATGAAATTTGTATTCTGAACCCTAAAAGATTTAAAAATGACACTGATTATCATTAAAATTGAATTTTCATCACATTTAAGTCCTGAGCTTTTGCAATAAGCCTTAGAGTTTTTAAAAATGACTTTCTTCTTGGAAATTTTGCACATTAATCCTAATAAATTGCATAATTACACTGACCAACATAAAATCCCATTTTTTATCACATTCAGGCCCTTAAAATTTTGTACACAAGTCCCTGACTCTTTAATAAACGCTGCCTGAGCACATAAAATTTGCATATAGACCCCTAGATTAGTTTTAAATCCGTCATTTAGGGTTTTAAATGTTTTCTTGCATATTTCTGATATTTTTTACTCATTGCATCTCACATTTTGCATTTAATCATGGATTCCATTTAAAAATCATGTATTCACTATGAATTGACCTTTAGTCTCACATTTTAATCACATTCGCACTTATGTGTGAATTTTACATTTTAGGCCGTGAGTTTTCAAGAAATTACCCAAGTGCAATTTTCACACATCTCAGTGCCACATGTACATTTGATCCATCATCTGCATGTTAGAATTGAAGTCATGAATACATTTTTGATCCAAAGTGTCAACCTTTTGTGAATTTTGCATTTCAGTCCTCATATTTGTCCTTTACTGTATTTACATCATTTTATGGTTTTTAAGATCTTATCCTTTTCACATTTTTCTCACAAATAACCTCTTCTGGACATTTGATACACATTTTGACATAACTTAGATCATGCATCATCCCCATACTTGCATTTATCACATCTAGCCATGAAAATGACCAAATTGCCCCTGTGTCTCTAATCCATGTGCATGCATTTTAGTTTTCGCACTCAACCTTACCTAATCCTTGTCCAAGTCATCCCTTAGCACTTTTTACACATTTAAGCACTTATTCATCTATGTCATATAGTTTTCATCATATTTGCGCATCGGTCCCTCCTTTTTAAGTGAGCCTGCATCTCATGCCTTGCTTTCGTGGATTTTCCTTCATTTTGTTTTCGGAGTCCATCATCTGACATTCGATTTGATTTCCTTTACTCTTATCTTTTGGAATTCTTCAATTTGATTTGGATTTCATTGCTCGAGGGCGTACACGAACTGGCCGAAAGGCCCACATTGGCCCATTTGAGGATTATCTCTCCCTTTTGATTTTCAGGACTTTTTCCATGATTCTGAGGACCTAGGTCAACTCCACTTTCTATCTTTTTGGTGCCAGTGTGATTTTCCTGAACATTCTATCCAGAAACACTGTCATTTTATGTGATTTTCTTCGCATGGCATCATTTGTTCATTTTATGTGGGTTTCTTCGCAATTTTCCCATCTCAATTTCCACAATATTTTTCATGATTCTGCTGACCAGAGTTGTTTGAATTTTTTATTCTCTTGAGGCTTGTATGATTTTATGAACCATTCTTTGCAAAAACCTCGTCATTTCATGTGATTTCATTTGTCGTGTCATACTTTGTGATTTCATCATTTCATGTGGATTTCCTCGCAGTTTTCGTATGCCATTCTTTGTGTCATACGTCCATCCAGTCTTGTCATGGCATTCATGTTTGCATGTTTATAATATGATTTAGGCTTAGTAAGCATTCATCCAGCCTTTAGCAAGTGATTTAGACTAGAAAGACCGAGTTTTTCGGGCGTACGAGGGTGCCTAACACCTTCCTCGTGTATAATAGGAATCCTTACCCATCCTCTAGTTAGCAGACATCTGGCCTTCACATTTGCATCTCACGCATCCAATCTTTTGTGGTTTTTCTTGTCTTTCTCTTAAAAGACTTGGTGGTGACTCATTTCGTTTTTTGTTTTATCCAGTCTTGCGCCTTCGCCATCTTGGCATGGCTGTGATTTCCTCCCTCTGGCGCGACTCCGCGTTGGACCCTCTGGTTGACATGGTCACAATAGATAATAACATATTAACCCTCAACTAGTTTTTCTAAGAGTTATATTGGGAAGGATAATAGATAGGGTTTGTCGTTAAATTGCTAACTCATTAACCCATTATCTTATGTGTGTATTTGTAGTTCTAAACTTATATTCTACTACAAGAAAATTGATTATAGATAACAAAAATTTAGCAACGAAATATATTCGTTATAAAATTTATAATTTCCAACAAAAATTCTATTATGTTCCTTTACCTAGCAACTTTTTTAAAACTAATTGTTTTAATTTGTTTTAATTTCTGTCTAGCTGAATGAGCTGCAGGAAGATTTGTCCATGGTGGAGGACATTGTGTAGATTCTTGATAGGAAGGAACATGTCTTCATAAACAAGGTGATACCTCTTGTGTTAGTTCAATGACAGCACCATGGCGTTGAGGAAGCTACTTGGGAACGAGAAGCGGTCATGCAGTTCCAGTACCCTCATTTGTTTGATCAGTGAATTTCGAAGACGAAAGTCTTTTGAGGGGGGTATGATGTAATACCTATGCTTGATTTTACATTTAATGTATAAACCATGGAATTTGCTGTGTTAATTGCATGTGGTTCATTAATGGTTAATCAAGGTTGTGTTTGTCGGTTGTGGTCTCTCCTAGTGCATTGTGTTCCTGGTTTTCCCTTGCGGTGTGACTTCTTTGGCTTTGTGGGTCGGTATGTGCATTTTGGGACCCGTGTTTGGGGGTGAGACCCACTTAGACTTGGACCTGGTCAAAGGAGCCCAACCACATGCCCGTGATCCCCTTTCTTCTCCATGCCCGTGACCCCATCTCCTCCTATTAGTGAGGCCTAGCAAGAGGGTTGCTCATCCCGTCCACTCTAGAGCAGTGAGGCTGGCAGCTGGTCAGCGAGATTCCGAGGGATGGCAGGCGAGGAGGTGGCGATAAAGGGAGGCGTGGAGCGCGATGGAGAAGAGGAGGAATGGGAGAGAGTGTGGAGGCAGGAAGTGTGCCGCGAGGTGGGAGGAAAACCGTGCATCGGAGGAGGTCGTGCGGGCAGGGGAGGCCGATGTCGGGCATGGCCGGAGCTCGAGGGCACGCGGGGCTTGTCGAAGCCAGGTACGTGTTTCCCCTTCCTTCTTCCTTTCCTCGGTTAAGGCATGTTAAGGTTAAGTGATAAATCATGGTTAATGAAGTAGAAATCATGCAAAAATAGGGAAAATGTTGGGAATGAGATGTACAACTTGTTTATGTTGAGATCATGCTGATTCATGGTTGATTCATGGGGTTTTGCTAGTGATTTTGGTCGTATGCTATAGAAATCTTGTATGAGCTTTACGTCTTTATGAATTTCTATAGAACAACATGCTTAATGGTTTTGTGTTTGGAGTGAGGGGTTTTGAACTAGACTTGGAGATCTACACCCCATGTTTTACTTGTGATTTATATGATAGATTAGATGGGTCTGCCGCTGATCACTCCTATTTTGGGGAGAAGAGACGGTATCAGCCGGGAAGGTTTTCTGCAATCGCATAAAATGATATGCCAAACTGGGTTCGGTATGCCGAAATACTCCCAAGTGGGTTCCCTGGACCATTGGTTCGGACGACTAGGGGTAATTCGGTCGACCGAATCAGGAGATTTCAGATGATCGGATGGATTCAGTCGACTGTTCTGGCAGGAAACTGATAAAACTAACACAGATTCGGAGTACTGAAATATTTTGGTCGACCGAATCAAAGATTTTCGGTCAACTGGGACCCTATTCGGTATGCTGAATCAGGACCCAAGACCATATTGAGAAATGCTTTGAAAAAATATTAATAAATGGAGATAAATGCATGATAAATGTATGAAATACATAGAAATGATTCATGAGATGTTGCATGCAAATGTGTCATTTTAATGATGCTTTTCCATGAATTGCGAAACATGAAATATGTGGATTACATGTGGACCCATGTGAGGGGTGAATGCAAGATGCAATGAATCATGAATGAATGGCAATGTAATGATTGGTTTTGAGAACCATAGATGAGAAATGTGACACATAATGTGTGAGATTTATAAAGAATTTTATGAATGAAAACTGGTTTTGCCAAATGATTTAAAATGAGAAACTGCATATGGTTTAAAAGAAATTTCCAAGATTTGTAGGAACTACAATTAGACCGGGGCTTGCGACAGGGGTAGTGAGACCTCTAGAGATGTCGAGGACGTGTCCTTGGTTGTGGTTGCCGAGTTGCGGTCCAGGGTAGGAGCCTCGAGACGATAGTGGTACTGTAGGACCCGAGGTACGGTAGACTCGGATTACCCTCAGTGCCGGTGCTGGTCGGGTCTGAGGTTAGAGTCCCCAGGTGCTCAGACACCAGGGCGTCGTGAGGACTCACTCCGTGCTTGTACCAGTGAGGGTACATTTTGAGGCTGTGGGTGAGACAGTTGAACTCCAACGTGGGGTGGTTCACCGCGGCACTGAATGTGGTCGGAGTGGAGCCTCGACAATTGCTTTGTGGCCAGGGTGATGCGACCAGTTTTTGAGACATGGATTTAGATTTGTGTTGAACTAGTTCCTAACCCTGATTGGTTGTGAACTGTGTTAATAGATATAATGGTGCTTTGGGCTGGAAAACTATATGTAAATGGTTTTCTTTTCCTAAGTTGTGCATAAAGATTTGTTAATGAGCATGGAATTTTGAAAGGAAAAGGAAAAAAAGTTTTGAAATAGCATCCTCCACTGATTTTTACCGAACTACGTGTGTTAGCTTTTCAATAGTTGTGTTTTTCTCGAGGTTTTCTAGCAATGTAATGCTTTTGTCGGTTTTTGTTGTTGTTCTTGGAACGCGTATTGGGTGACATTTCTGTCACTCACGCATGGTTTCCTTTTTGCCTTGTTTTAGGTGCTCAAGAGTAGATGCAGTCTAGTCTGGTGCATCACTTTCGAGCAACTTTCGCCGCACACAGGTCTGGGTGTTTAGCTTTATTTATTTAATTCTGTTATTTAGACTCTATTAGTTGCATTTGGGTAGTTCCTGTACTGTTGTGTAGCACTGGGGCATTACAAGTTGCAGAAGAATTTGCAAATTGTGTTGTTTAGGCTTTGAATTATTTTTTGTTATTTTGTTGTTGTTGTTGTTGTTGTTGTTTTCTATTTGTTTATTAACCAGCTATCTGTCATCCTGATAGGTATGGTCTTGGTTGCGGGTGAACGTTACCCTCTTAAAAATCCAAGTAAATAATGTGTTTGCCTTAACTTAGCCTGCACCCAACTTGGTCACATGCTTAGTTTTTTTCTTTACTAAATAAAGATTTACTAATCCACGTTTGCTTAGGAAATAAAATTAAGTTATAAACAACAATGTTGGTTCATATCCTTATCTTTTAAATTTTAACAGGTAATGGAGGCAAATATAGACCTACATTCTCTAAGTTTCTACCCTTATCTGCTCAATTACCCGTAGTAGGATATAGAACGGATTGTGTAAATGGGTAATTAAGTAGATTTATGTTTAAGGAAAAAATAGAATATTTAAGCATATAAACGTTTATATGATTAAATTCAAATGATTCATAGAAGATAGTAATATCGAATTTAAGGATGTTTAAGTATATAAACATGTATCATATTAAAATAATATATTTGAAGACAATGATAGAAGACAAATTATCATAGATAATACAAATTAGCTTTCTTATCTTATATAATGAGTAAACAAGTGACGGGTAAATGATAACCTTTACCCGTATCGTATGAGAATACAGATAAAGCAGGTGATGAGTAAATGGATAATGTGATACAAATATATTAACCCTTATCCGTATAAAACGGAATAGGTTAGGGCGAGATGCGGGTAAATACCCTTTTCATTTATTAGCTTAGTTAAAGATGACATCAAGGATACTAATAAAAAAGAAAAAAAAATTTAGAATGGTATCTAACCAAAAAAATGCTAGTAAACTTTAGGAAAATATATCCAAGTACAACACCATGCTAATAGTCACTCAAAGCATATCCGATTAATGCAACATCTAAATGGTCATCAAGTCTATTCATATCTATTAGCGTGCTTATATTATTATTAATTATTTATCTATATTTATTTTGTATTAGTTTATCTCATAGTCTTCATCTTCAACCATTGAAATAATAATATGTAAATGGATTTGACTTTTGAGTGAATTTGAACTTGGATTTAAGTTGCGTTTATAAACACATTTTTGCATTATTTTATCGTGTTAAGTGTTTTTTACGCAATAAGTAATTCCAAACAGGTTCAATAAGGTAGTTTATTGAGAAAAGCTAGAGACAACTTATAAGTTTATTTTGATGCTTTTTGAAAAACTCATGGTTTTAGTTTATGAAAAAGTTTCTTTTTGTTTAATCTTGATTTTCCAATTCTACCCTTGTAACATACTTATTATTTCAAAAAAATAAACACAAAATTACAATTTATGCCAACGATACTAGTCGATCATTGCAAAAAAAATCAACATTTTGATTTTGGTGTTTCGATTCTTCTTCCTATTTTATATGCTATTTTATATTTTTCGTCGTCAACATCTATGTTCTCGCCAGTATAATCTTCTTCATCCTTAGTATTAAAAGATTTGTCCCTATTGTGGTTAACGTTTTTGTTGTGGGAATGAGGGATTTTTTGTGATTATTCGTATTTTCTTTTTTGTGTAAAAAATCAATAATATTTTTAGAATTCATAACTATTTGAAAGGATTATTGTTGGTTTGAAAGGGTTGTTGCTGTTTGAAAGTAATATCTAGTTGAACAAATTTAACGTAGAATAATTTAATGACGACGACCAAAGAACATCCACCTGAGTAAGCAATCAGGAAAAGGGGGCAAGAAAGCCAAGCTAACATCCGCTGCGTCCCTCCCTGCAGGCTTCAGGCCTTCGAGGGGTGGAGAGTGGGGATCGAGGCTAGTGGCGCTCGTCGACGGGGATGGGAGTGGCTGAATCGACGGAGTCGTTCGGGTAGGTTTTTTGGGGCTTCCGGCCTAGAGATCGAGCCATCGTGCGTTGTGGATGGCCGCAGGGAGATGGTGGTCCGACACGAAAAACCATAGATCGGCTTCTCGTCATCGATGGGGATCGGCTTCTCACTGTCGCCACTTCTACAATGGGGAGAAAGCCTCGCAGGTATGCACCCCTCTGCCTACTCCTCTCGAGTAGGTAGTCTTCTCTTCTGGATCGGCTTCTCGCCGTCGTCGGCGACCGGCTTCTCGCTGTCGCCACTTCCATAATGGGGAGAAAGCCTCGCAGGTATGCATCCCTCTGCCTACTCCTCTCGATGGGACTCTTCCACGGTCGTGGAACTTCCCTGTAAGCGGGGGGAGATTTTTCACTTCCTGGTGTTCTGAGGATGTGGTTGGCTTGGATTTTTGAGTAATCTTACATATTAATCTTGTGGCAAGGCCAATAGCGTTACATCATTTTGCATTTAGCAATCTTTCTATCTGTATTTTGTGCACTGATGTTGATGTAGTCAAGGGTTTAAATGTTTACAATTTTTCTATTCGGACTACTTCCGATTTAACCATGCCCATTAGCCTCTCTTCATCATATTGTGGATCTGACGAAAATCTTTGTGGCCTTTCGATTCTCGGGGTCGACAGATCCAGTGATCCGGAGAGCTGAATATCTTCTTCCTCCGACGCAGTATATGACCCACTCTCTTCTCTTAGGGTTTTCCCTTCCCCGATCACCTCTCGACTTTGAAAAAGATGACAATATGCGTACAATAACATCTTTAAAAAGTGATCATGTAATGGAGCATACTCCTCATGCCCTGCGACTGTCTCATCAGATCTCTGAGGATGAAGTCCTTTTTTTGGATTAATGTTTTATTAATCAAACTTTTAAATTTTTGATACAGTTTGAACACCTTGTGTGAGCCTAGTGTGTTATCGCCTGTTGTTGGCCATCCTTGTTTTGTGGTGGAATTTTTTTTATCCACCTGGACTGTAATATGGTCTTGAATTTGCTGTGTTTGAACTTTTCATTTATATAAAGTTTACCGATATCAAAAAGAAAACATGTGCAAGAAAACACCAACCTTAGACCTGTAACTTATGAAGTCCTCAATTTAACGTAAAATAATTTATCATTATTAGAATCTCATGATTATTGCAGTAAAAAAAAACAGGTAATAGTACAATAGAGTGAAATGCAGCAACCAAGTAGACTTTTTTTTTTTTTGTTAACGGTTGAGATAGTAAGAGGTGAATGTCCTAGGATTCGAACCCAGGACTTGTGGCGAGTTTAAAGTTCTCCCAGTCACTGTGACAATGAGCCATTGTCGGCAACCAAGTAGACTAGTGCTATATGATATACGGAGTCTCATATCATAGCATCCACTGAAAAGTTCTTTTAATTGAATAAGATAACTCAATCATGTACAATATATAGTGGGACACGATTTTAGCACCAATGCGCTTTGGCAATTTGTAGGGAAAATATAATTTTTTAGAATGAATTACAATTATACTTTAAGCTTACCAACTGTTGTAGCACACGTAACAGGAGGATGAGGAAGACTATCTCAGTCGGATAGTAGCAGAGTTAGGAATTTTTTATTATGGAGACTATAAAAAATAAAATCAAGGAAGATGCAAGAAAAAATTCGACACCATGATTATAATCGAAAAATAAGTCAACTTTAAAAACTACTAACATATTTTTAAAAAAAATGCTATTCAAAAAAGAACTTCAATAAAAAAGAAAAATTTATAATTGTCCTCGACGAGGATATATTTTTTAGAAGTGTTGCATGATTACTTCATTTCTAACATTATTAAATATATCTTTCTCAATATAAGTCACTACATTATCATTCATCCAATCATCTTCTATTCGATTTCTCAATCGATTATTCACAATATCCATGGTAGAAAAAGAACTCTCAACTGATGGCGTTGCAACTGGTAGTGTTAGTGTTAGGTAGAAAAATAAACTAAAGGATATGAGACATCCTTTTTATTCTCTACCATTTTCTCTATTAAGATACTAAGTCCTTCTAATTTACAAAAATCTTTCATTGAACACATCTCATCAATGTATGTTTCTAACTTATCATGAAGTACTCTATGGTTGAATCTAGAAAAATGACGTGGATAAAATTTAGCTAGATGGACCAACTTCTCTCGGTCATAAGTAGAGAATGAATTACTTGGGTTTAGACATGCTACATAAAAGAAGCAACTCTATATTTACTTTTGTGAAACAGTTGTTCAATTCTTGAAGTTGCAAATCTATAACAACATAAAAAATTCAGCATGATAATAATGAAAATTTGTTACTTCTGAAACTCTTCGTCTTGATCGTTCTTTAGTTATATATAGTTCATTCATATCAGGCATGAGAATCTCATACTTAACACAAAATGTAGAGACTTCTTTCAATAAATCTGTAACGTCCCATATTTTCTACAATAATTTAAAACAAATTAAATTACGGGCAAATTAAAGCCAAACAGAAAATATCTAGCTACCAGGAACCTATGTGTGTGATTAGGAGACTCTAAACTATATGCACTACACTAAACCAACCGCATGTTTGCACCTGCAAACCAAACCCACAAGGAAAACACATGAGTGATAGGAGTCACTCAGTACGCACCTCAAAGAAAAACAGTGGGAAACAAAACCTTAATTGTTTTTTTAAATTCATTTGGCAAATCATTTCTCAAAAACCCCACAAACTAGGCCCACACCGACCAAAACCATAATTAAGGCTCTACTAGCTTAAAACCACAAGCAAAGGCCCTCAATGGCCAAAACCACACGTAGTGAGTAGAGAAGTCCGACGTCAAGCAACCAAACTCTGGCTACAAGTAGTCCACTGAGGAGCGACCACAGTGTTCTGCACTGTCACGGTGACGGCTACCTTGTGCAGGAGCATTCACCGTCCCGCGATTCTCTCTCTAGAGAACCCTTAAGAAGCCAACCCCTCCCTAGGAAGGTTATCCTGTTTCTCAGGACGCTATCAACTACGGAGCACGTGTCCCACCCGCACTGGCCACCACAGGGTACGCATCCTCCCGGCATCCCCCACACACGGTACTCAGGAGGGAGTGTCATACCTCCACACCCAACTGTTGGATCGAGTGGCTTCTCTAGAAGGGGTGCATAGAGAATTTTAAATTTTTTTAATATTTACTATCCTAATTTTAGGTATAGGTTAAGCTAAATGAAGCGTAATGACAAGTTTACAAGCAACTGATAATAAGCATACAAATTTGAAGGCTAAGGATAATACATGCACATGAAGGGGATGAGAGAAATCGAATACACAAGCTATTTATAGTGGTTCGGCCAAAATCCTGGCCTAGTCCACTCCTCAAGACCCTCTTGAGATTTTTTCCTTTATACTTAAAACAATAAAATGCTTACTTGTGTTGGATGTTCCATCAACCCAATTCTTGCTCCTTCCACTTCTCGTTCTCCGAGAAGCTAAAGCCTCCCCTTGTAACTTTACAACTTGTGACTTCCCTTTCATAGTGCGCTTTTACAAACGAATTTACAATATCACTCGTGAAGAGAATGTAGGACAGAGTTTTAGCACGGAAATAGAGAGATACAAGTATATAAAATGTGTCTAACAACTAGAAAACGGTCATAAACCGCTAGTTTCTCGGTATGCCATTTTGACCTCCGGAATGCCATTCTTCTCTTCAAGCAGCAACTCTCGGGCAATTCGGTATGTCGGAATTCCTTCGGTATGTCGAATTATCCTGAAACGGTATACCATTTTAGCCCGATATGCCGTTTTATCTTCAGCTTTATCTCCACAGCTTTTTTCGGAGTTCCATTTCTTGTGCCGATTTTTCCTGCTAATTCGGTATGCTGTTTTTCTCCAGTATGTCGTTTCTTGATTCTTCATCTTTAATTTCGGAGTACCGTTTTGTATACCGAATTTTCCTGTATCGGTATACTGATTTTCCTTCGGTATGTCGATTTTGATACTTCATATATTTTACAACCAATTTGCCAAGTACGACTTTACATATTCTTTTACAACATATTATAAGGTTTGCATGACATATGCATATACATTTCTCAACTAATTTGTCAAGTGTAACTTTACAACATATCATAAAGTTTGCATTACTCAAGTATTTTCTTCAACCTTTTTCTTTCATGAGAATATACAAAAATTCATTAGTCAAGTGTAATCATCAAAGCACAATATATTTCTAACACCGACAACACCCAAGCCTTAGTGCTTTCAGCGACAGTAGGAGTATCATAGTTCCCCGTCATGCCACAAGACACCTCAACCAGCAGACTACAACCCTAGCCTCAAGATGACAGTCAAGGAGTCTCATACCTCTAGAACTCGACGTCCCTCAGCCTCTGGTATCTCGACTTCCGACCTCGACTATGGTGTCGTGCCCGACCACCCGAGAATGTCGTCACATTCTTTGGTCCCGATGACACAGTCCTACACTGTCTCGACCTGTACATAAAAAATCTGGAAAACCATTTTTCAAAACATGCCAACTATCTCTTTGAAATCATTTTCAAACCATTTTCATATCTTTGAAAACCCTTTCAAAACCTCGGCAAAATGGAGCATCAGGTGTCCCTAGGGATCACCACTGACGACCCACAATCCCATCTCAATGAGACAAAACAAACCAATTCAGAAATCCTTGAAAATCATATTTTACAAAAGTATTTGGGCTCAGATTCGACATGTCGAAAACAGATTTGATATACCGAAAACCCCTAGTTCGGTTGACCGATCTTGATCGGTTGACTGAATCAGGTCAACGGTCAACACTTAGCCTAAAATTGGTATACCGAAGATTGTTCGATCGACCGAAATCCACTCATTTGGTCAACCATCCAAAATTAGACGACCAAATTCGACCAGAGGACCGAACTAACAGAAAAACGACATACCGAAATGGTTTGGTATAATGAATTCTGTGAAAAACAGAAAACGACCCAAACCCTACAGTCCGAAATCGTCCCAATTGGGACCTCCGATCGGACCTCCTAAACAAACACCAAAAATCCTGCATAAAACATAAGATATAACCCTCAATTCTACTCCAAAACCACATAAACAAAACCAAAAACTATTCACCATGCATCAAGATATAAAAATCGCAAAGGTATAGGAGTCAGAACGACCCAAAGCTCAACCATTGGCATAAATGCCCATAAATCCATCATAAATTCTCATAAAATCCCAATAAATTCTAAAACATTAAATTTAACCTAAATTACATGCATCCTAGGCATTTCTACCATTTTCATGCTCTCTATTACAAGGATTAGAGATACGTACCTAAGAAACGTGCTGACGATCCTTCGGCCGACTCCAACGACCACGACCACAAGGGCACACTACCCGAGCTCCACACACCGCCACGAGCTACCACACGCCTCCGCCTCTCGCTCTCCCACTCTCAGGCTCTCTTTGTTCCATACTCGCACCCTCCAACAACGACGAAAAAGGAGGAGTGAAGAAGAAGAAAGAGGAGAAGTGGAGGGGGGGGG
>JAMKQA010039992.1:0-17198 GCA_024699735.1 Posidonia australis | reverse complement strand
TCCATAGAGATGCTTCTGTTGTGACGGGAAGTCACATCATTCAGACCAAGATCGCTTGAGGCACTCCTTTTAGTACCTTCCTTCTTTCCGGTCAGATTCCCCGGACTCAGCTGACGAAGGGTCGGAATGCTACCTCTGCTCTCGTTTACGCTGCTCTCGGCTTCATTCTCACTACTGTCAGGCCCAATAGTCTTCGTTCCACTAGCCCTGCTGTCCATGTCCCCATGGTTCTCCTCGGTTCCGGACGAGTTCAGCGCATCCAATCCATCCAAATTCATGTAGGCATTCAGCAAATCATCACCATTATCGGCCTCAGGCTTCCTCTCTCCTGCGCCATCACCACTGACATCCAATCCTCGTTCCCAATCCAACTCCTGCTTCACAAACTGCCCTTGCTGCTTTGCAAATCCAAAATTAACCTTGGCCGACACCGACCTGTCAAGAAAACAACTTCTGGCCTAAGCTGCAAGGTAGGCAGCGCCAACATGGGCAACGACAACGACGACTGAGTAAACCCAAATGGAATTTCACAGTGTGACCTCCGATGTGCCTTGCTATGCGGGAGGATGTCGCTAGCCCAGCCAGAATTCGACATCCCGAACGGCATCGGTGGCGGAGTGGTGGCCCTGGCAAGGGAAGAAGACCCTGGCAAGTCCCGGTCCTCCATCGACACATCGACGTAGGTCGAACCGGATAAGGAATAAGGCGAGGTGGTGGTGTCCCCAAAGGGCGAACGGCTGAGAGGTGGCAGCGAGTCGAGCGAGAAAAGCCCCGCCAGCTGCGAGAGCGACCTGGAGTGCCCAAGAATGGGCCCAAGTTCTGGCGCGCGAGGGATAGAGAAGGCGACATTGGCCCTGTCTCTTGGGTGTAAGGGGAGGAAGACGGGATGCCGTGATCTGGTGGAGGAATATCGGTGGACTGTTAGCATGAATAGGATCCTACACCAGAATCCTTGGTCCGTAGAATCCCATGAGAATCTCGCTAGGAACGTGAACCGTGGTTGAGTCGTTGGATCCGCACGATTTCATAAGAATTCAATGCACCCACTTTAGAATATTATTTTTTTTAACCTTCTTACCATTTGATACATTTAAATGAAGATACACAAAAATGTAATGAACTTTTAAATAGAATTTGTAATGGAATATGTTTATTTTATTTTTGCGTTTAATATGTAATCAAAATAAATAGTAGAATTCTTGTTGATCGATGACCATGACATCGTCCTCTTTCTTCCCTAACATTGACCTAAGAAATAGCTACTGCATCAAAACCAATATCTTCCACAACCTTCGACCATCACTCCCTCTTCTCTCCCAATCCCTCTCTGTCACGTCTCACAATCTCTCCTCCTATTCTGCCACTGCTTTCATCGACTTCGTCATGTCAAAGTCCCTCACGTTCTTTGAGTTCCACTCCCAAGCCCACTCCCTCTGTTCCCTCTCCAAAGGTCACCTTGCCTTCGTCCTCTTCCCTGCTCGCCTTCAAGTTCTCGTCCTCTACTTCTTCCTCCTTTTCATCGACGTTGTCATCTCCTCCTCCAATCTTGTCTCCACTTTCCAGGAAATCTCCTACTAGTTTCGCCTCACCAAATCCACCATCGCCTTTGTGACCTCCCACCTCCTCCCTATTGGTTTTCGCAACGTCGTCCCCTTCGACTCCCCTTTCTTCCAACTTTTACTGATCCAAACCTGCCTCGATTCGAGCGAAAAGGAGAAAGGAGGGGAAGCTGAAAAATCAAAAAATGGTGTTGCTACAGGGTCACACGCATGCTAGTGTCGTCGTCGCTAGTGGTGGCAATGGCAAAGTTGGACTTGATGATGAGGTTTAATCTCTTGTCGCTTGAAGTCGTTAGGTATGATGAGCAGCGAAGGACGAGCGACGAAGGAAGGAGGGAGCGACAGAAAAAAATATATTAACCTCTCTTTGATGTGTCTTACTTTCGACCATGCATGAAGGAGAGTGGTACTAGAGTAATAAATGGTTATCACATAAATAATAAACTACAGATTGCTAATTCTTTCTTGTAATTATCCTCTTAATGGTTGTTTGACTTGGCACTTTACTAAGTTCCACATCAATCACCACTCTGTAAGCTAATTGCTTCAATTAAATCTCTAGAAATTTCAATCACAAATTTCATTAAGATCCCAATACCAAGTAGTGAACACTTTAAAAAGTTAATGAGGGTAGAAGAAGGAAAATATGTATTAATTTGCTCTCAGTTGAAACAATTGATAGAAGTAGAAGAAAAAGAAAGTTGTGTTTACTCTTTAAAATCCGTTGGAAAATATGCATTTGCAATCATTTGAATTTTTCCTTATCGTTGCATCACGCTCTTTGTGATTTTATTTATGGTGTTGCTCTAATGAAAATAGGAAAAAGATGGTGTAAACCCTATGATGCTTTGATAGATTTGTTGTCATATTAGTACGGCTTATGTATAAATATCATTGATTTTATCGTTTGTGTTTTTTGTGTGTAATCAAACTCGATAACGGTTGAAGTTGTCACTAGCATAATCTATTGTTTTATTCGTTTCCTCTCAAGGTTGTAGAAATATTAATTTTGTGTAAAATGCATGACTAGGGATCCTACATTAATTGGAGAGGTCTTAGTCTTCTAATCTCTTGAAGGAATACACTAGAATTTAAAACCCAACATGCTAAAGTAACTTGCCTTCTATAATCAATCCTAGAAAACATTTATCTTGCAAAATCTTTTCTGAGTGTGACTAGCTCAACACATGTGTCATAATTCAGTTGCTTATATTTTGCAATATGGATATGAAACTTTTTCAACATATGAAAATCTTCGTCTTTTTTACAAAATTATGGTATGTGGTTTTCAATGCTTTTAAAATATAAAAAAACACGAACTTGGTGATAAACTAGTTAATTTCTGACACAATACAATCGCGACATAATATAATCATGTTTAGGTTTACTCTTATCGTATCTTGTATACTTATCGTGTATATCTGGATGGTATGGTTATTAAACGGATCGTTTTTATGTGTAAAGGAAAAGAAACCAATAAGTATATGATGAATACAAGTTACCTAATTATGTATGTAGTACACAACTATCTATTTAGTATATGTTAAGTATTTAATATTATACTAGTAACTATTTTTCATTATCTAATAGATTAAATTTGGTTATACTAAATTACTAATTATGGTTATTAACTTAGAATTATTTAACTTTATTATACTAATTATAATAATTGTATACTAATTATAAATCATAGCTTTCCTTATTTTGAACGGTAAATGCTTGTAATGTGTCGTCTTGTGATGCTAATATATTTCAAGGAACAATGAAACTATGTGTTGGGTTTCCCTCCACATGGAGGATGATCTAGTTTGCTATTTATTTATTTGTAGGAACTTTCATGTAATTTACCCGTAAACTTGTGAAGAAAAAGAGAGAACAACACAACACTTTTTCGCAAGAGAATGGGTGGTTGATTTTCGTCCATCTCTCTTGCTGCTACACCATCTTGATCATAGGGCCGATCGAAAGGGTGTTTGTGGTTGGATCGAGCCAAGATGTTACCAGCAAGGTCGTGACTCACTATTCTTCAGATTGGACGATTGGATTAGTGATTAGAATAGTGAAGAGTCAGAATCTAAAAGGGTTTCAGAGGGAATTCGTCACTACAGTTCTGCAGCATGTACTCTTGGTAGAAGGTCAGTTTAGGAGGTGAAACGAAGTTCGTCACTACATGATAATGTTAAACATGTACTTAGTAAGTTGTGTCATTTATACATAATAACAGACAGCTCTTGTTTAGATTTAATATTAGGTATGCGTTGATTAAATAGATGGTGTTTGAGTTTAGCTTATACATATAGTATATACATTTATACACGATGCGTTTAACAAGTTTAGTTGGTGATGCTTAATTTTAACTTGATACTAGCATTAGCAAGTTTCACAAAGACAATATCGAGTATATATTTTTATGTATTGTGATTTGTATCAATGTTCATTGTATTCAAAACTTTACTTTTTGATATATTTTTTCCCAAAATATTATTAACAGTCACTTGGATTGTAGCACATGACTATTGGAGCTATATAATTGTAAAAACTCAACGAGAGTCATAGTTTTGGGGGAAAATTTTGAAAGGACATGTATCTCAAAAATGTCCATATGAATTTGCCCACTACGTACTTCAGTACTTCACGGATCATAAACACAATTCTTTTTTGTTAAACATGATTGAACGTATGAACCAAAAGTTTTTTATTAGTATTCCTTATCAACAACATATACGTCGCATTGCTCCTCCTGATTAGATCATGCGGGAACGGAAGTAGAGCATCATGGGATGTCATAGTATACTTGCGTCTGCAGGTTATGGTTGTGGAGGCAATAATCTTGAGTTTTACAGTGGTGGTTTTGATCGATCCCATGAATGTAGGAGTCAATTCCATAAATGCTAGAGTCAATGCTGCTAATGTGATGAATACATTGTCTGATTGTTTTGATAAGAACAGTAGTAGCTGTAGCATTAGTAACAATTGACACTTTTGTAGATGATGTTGGTCGTGGTGGTCATTATCTCTGCTTGCAACCATGGCAACCGCAGGCCTCCTCTGCCTTTGCGTACCCTGGGTTCAGTAGGCCACAGAATGTTTATGATTTTACAGGGATTGGGATGTAAAGGCGGGTGTGATCCATGAACAGTAGTGGTGGTAGTTACAGTAAATTTTATTCTTTTTATAGTTTTTACATCAAAAAAGAAAGAAAAATTAAAGAACTATGTTATGTGGGATAGAGCAAGTCTTTTGCATTGGGATGTATGCTAACAATTAATTAGCTTTGTTCGGGTTAATAAATTAATATCGATGTTTCAAACTTTCGACTGACGTGTTGTTTTCCACCGTCATTTTATTACAAGCTCAAAAAACGTTTTGGTGGTGGTTGGATGCTTAAAAAAAAAAATGAAACTTGCAAAAGCAAAGAAGTAGTTCCTTTTACAAATTTATATAAATCTCATGATATATCAAGAAAGTACGTAACCGTGTATGTTAGTTTCGTGGTCAGAATCCACTTCATAAGCCTGTTGTCCAATAAACAACTGATTGTATGGAGATAAAATCCTTATTATATTCCTTTGGATTTCAAATGTTCATTACCGATTTGATTTGATCTCCACATCAACCTTCTTAGCAAGCAGTTTGGTGGCATGCAAGCAAAGTTATTACTCTACAATTAGCACCACAGCGGGCACAAACGTAAAATCAAAATAGAAAAATCCAATTTTTAACTTTTGTCAAATTTATATATCATAAACCATAATATTTGGACTTCTATTAAATTTATATAGTATAAAATGTGATGATTTATATACTTACGTTTACCTTATTTTCTTTTTGAGATTTTTACTTAAATACCCTTGAAACGTAACAAATAGCATGTTCACATTCTTAAAATAGTTAATTATTTATATTTTCATAAAAATCAATGTTATGTTTATATACTCTTCTATTAGTCTGACGTTGCTATCATATGTAACGATCTCAAAATCGCTATCACTTAAATCTAATTATAAAATTTTATTTATTTATTTATTTATTACAATTAAAATCATGTTGATTATACAATGAGGTCTAAGTACGATTAATAGAAATAAATCTAATAAATAATAGAAATAAAACTAAACTAAATATTCCCCAAAATCTCTGATGTATGTGTGGCAATGTGACTTCTCCTATGTACACTAGCAACCAACAGCTCATACTTCTATGCCTGCCAAAACAGAAATTAAAAGCACATATGAGTAACCACTTAAAATGACCATCCAACACACACTCCATTTAATAACTTGGCACACCACACCGAGGAAGCATGCGTAACCACGCCCCCACACAAATAAGCACAAGTATTCAACCTGAATGCTGTAACATCAAATCCTGACAGTCTACATAGGTAACAAAACCTCAAAACTATGTCTTTAAAATCATTCTTTCATTTTTCTTTCAAAACCATAAGCATGCTCTTTTAAAATCCATTATACACACTTGAAATGACCATTCTTGCCAAATCAAGTTCAAAAGTCAAACCAAAGTACACAGCTTCATCCTACATACTCTCTATGTAGAATAGACAACTAACGGTGTTTAAATACTCTCTATAGCATTCAGAGCACCCACAACAACTACAAAACACAAGCTATAGAGCCTCTGCCCTGCACACCACGGTCCCCTCTGAACCAAAGCAACAACATCATAGCTACGGAACTACTGCTCCCAAAAATACAATGCTACGCTGGCGTAACATCAACACCATATAAGCGTAACACCACGGTTTCCTTTGGACCAAAACCATTGAGTCACTACTCCAAAACACCACGTCACACTAATATAGCATCATGACCTCTACTGGGCCCAATACTACAAGCAAACAATGTGTCGTATTGCCCAACATCAAGTAGTCAACATTGGCTACAAGCAGTCCACCAACGAGCAACTCGGTGTCTGCACTACCATGAACAACCACCCTATGAAGAAGTCTGTTCGTCCCGTAGTCTCGCCACCTATAACACCCTCAAAAGTAATCTTTATTTGGGAAAGCTGCTCACCCCACCTGTGCAAGCCGTCCTGTTACTCAGGATGAACCATAGGGTACGTCCATCGATGTCCTCAACTCGATACCTGAGATAACAACGCCTCATACCTCCATACCTAGACGGTACCTGAACCACAGTTACCAACTCAACAAAACACACAGACCTCAACTTAGTGAGTAGCTCTCGACCTTAGAATTACTCATCCATGACGGTCGGCTAAAAGTCTCGGCCTCTTAATCCTGCAAAACTACAAAACATTCAGACTTCACCCTAAGTAAACTGCTCACGACTCCAGAGATATCATTTATCCCTGAAAACCAACCAAGAGCATCGGCCTCTTGGTCCTCGAAAATCATTTTCCAAAATCATTTATAAATTTATGCATTTCCCTTTCCAAAACTCTATAGAAAATCATTTCGAAAACCATTAAAATATTATTTCAAAATCTCATAAAACACCATACCCATAATTGACACCAAAACCAAAACTAGAAAATCATTATCCAAAACGTAGCCTTGATAACTTCTTCGTCAAGTCCAATAACCACACCTTGGGAGTGTTTAAGTTTTAGAGCGTCTCGCTCAACTCATGACAACAACTTAAGAAAAATACAGCAACAATAACACCTCCTAAAGATAAAGACCATCCAGGAGAAGCCGCACCACACGTGAACCTCACATTAAGCAGACAGTTTGCAATTTTAGAGGCATGCCCCCTCCCTAAGATCGACTAGACACTTCACACTTAGGTATCTTGGTCATACCATAAAATAATGTCCAGAACTCTAAGTTCTAGAGTCAGAGTGTAAGACACTTACTAGCTTGAGACCTTCGAAAGTACAACTAGATCAATGTCAAACACTTACATAATGCCATTAAATATCTCAATCAGCGCACTACACATAAAACCACACACTACAAAAACCCTAAGGTTAATCAGTAACCCTAGTATCCACTCTAAACCAATAAGGAGAAGACATAGGTTTTTTAGTCATATTCTCTTTCATCTAACCGCATCCTAAGTGAAATCTTACTAATTCATTTTAGGTAATCCCTACAATCATTCTAATGATTATCCTAATCATTTATGCCATTATAATTATCTCATTAGGATTAATACATACATACATAAATATATACATACATACATACATACATATATACATAAATACATACATACATACATATATATAAACATAAAACACTTTATTACAAGATCAGGACTTAGATCGACAGACCGAATTAGAATGGTCGATCAAACCTGGGCTCAGGACACCAGATCGATAGATTGAAATCCATCAGATCTTCCGAAATTCCTTGATCTAGTTAACCGAAAAGGACCGATCGACCAAACGAGGTGATTCAGTCAATACCCAAGACTTCTAGAATAACAAACTGGACGAATTCAGTCTATCGAAACAAAGGTCAAGGAGACATTCTAAAAGTCAAACGGTATACCAAACAAAAATGACATATCAAACCAGACGATAGTAGGACACCCTAACTTGGGACCCAAAGGGCCTGTTTGTGCACAAAATTTGACAGGAAATAGAATTCCAGAGTCAACAGGATTTATCAAGAAATGGAAAGTAAGAGAAACTGATTTCCAGTTGACCAAGTTTACTACTGTTTGTGCCTATTAAAGAAAACAAAGGAAACTAGAATATAGGTGTTTGTGCTTATCAACAGATTTCAAAGGAAAGCAGACATTGATAATTTCATATTATTAACTTAAAACTCTTTCGAATATCTCTCAAAATATAAATTTGAGTCATACAAAAGGTCAAATAACATTACAAATTCTTAGAAATAAATTACAATAATCAACGATGCCACATAAAATTCATGATATTTTCACGCCTCAACTAGAGCTTTAGCAATCGCTCAGTAGGAACTCTTCCACGGCTGTTGCAGTCTGGTATTAGTAGGAATGCTTGTTCTGGCAATCACAAGAATCATGTACAATCAAAGTAAGGTGTATGGTAAACAAAATAAACTGAAAAAGAAATGTTTAAACTAATTGTTTGTACTAATTCTTGATTTAATGTATTTTTTTGCTCAAAACAAAAAATAATTCTGATCATTCGAAGCGCAGACTGATGCACCATCATCCATCCGTAGGTAATAAAATTTTGAACTCTGGCGGAGTTAGCCAATCCAGAAACAAAACTGACAGTAGTAATCGTTTAGCAGGCAATAATCAAAAAACTTGAGGAAAAAAAACCACATCAAAAAACTTGAAGGAAGAATGCATCATACCATTCCCTTGCTCTCGTAGTAATCATTCAACGCCCGCTGGGGGGAGGGGGAGGAGGATGGCGACGAGGAGGAGGACTGCGGGGAGGGGAGGACGCGGGGAGGGCGAGGACGTAGGGAGGGGAGGATGTGGGGAGGAGGAGGACGCAGGGAGGGGAGGACGCGGGGAGGAGGAGGATTGCGGGGAGGGGGAGGACGCGGGGAGGAGGACACAGGGAGGGGAGGACGTAGGGGAGGGGGAGGACGCAGGGAGGGGAGGACTGCGGGGAGGGGGAGGACGCGGGGAGGGGGAGGACTGCGGAGAGGGTTTTCGTGAGGAGGAGAGGGATTAGGGGAAAATTTAGTGAAATTCCACGGGAGGGAGAAGCAAAATGAAATGTATTGGGATTTAAATACTCTGGAAAGTAAAAGAATCAAGTTTCCTTTGAAATCATTTCTGGTTTGGTGCACAAACACCTTTATTTTGTATGGTCAATAGGAAATGGAATTCTTGTCAAATCATTTCCTTTACTTACTAGGTGCACAAAACCCCCTAAAATCTAATTCTGCAAACCACAACGTCAAACCACACATATGATATATGTCGAGATTTTCCAATCTAGACAAGTAACACGGAGATCCATTGGATCTCAAGCAGTCATCAGAAAACCATAAAAGGACACCATTCACTTCTCACAATAAATACGGTCATAAAATGACCTACAAATGCATAATAAATTTAATAAAATTACTACAATTACTAGAATACTATCATTCACTTATGATCCAAAACTAGAACAAAAAAGAAACCTATGGGGTGTGTACTTAACACTAAAGATGACGACGGCGCGAGACGAACAACGCACCTTCTTCTCTGGCTACAAGTTTCGTGTCTCCTCCTCCTCCCGATGACGACGGCGACGCGGTGGCAGTGATGGCAAGCTCCTCTTCCTCTTTCTCACAGCATCACACACACACACACACACATCTCAAATAAGGAGAAGAAGAATGAGGAGAAGAGGATGGGAAGGAGGAGAGAAAAAAGGAAAAAGGAAGGAAGGAAAGGAAAGCAAAGATAGAAGGAAAGGAAAAAGTCACGAGCATGAAATCACGATCCTATTGTACGCCAACAATATACACCAAAGAACCTCCATAGTTTAGAGTAAACCCTCAAAACTTTTATGAAGACCATTATAACGCCACAATCATACAATACTAGAGAGGCAAAAAATCTACTAATCTAGACGTAAAACGTTGTAAAAGCTACATTTCTTATTAAACATAGAAGATTCAGCGTCTAACGATCCAGAATTTTATTAAAATATCTGGTTAAAACATCACTTTTAAATCTGGATCGTTATACTATATCACTAACCTAAGATTGACTTCTAATCCAACACATGGATTTCGTGCATTTTCTTAATTTTTTTTCTTTCTTTCTTCTCTTTTAATAATCTAAAATGAATTCACAATTTTGGAATGTATACAAAAAACAAATGTGAAATGACTTTTAAATGATAGAAAATGGAGTTAAGTATTGTTCAAATGTATGTTAACCATGAGGATATTGTAGTTAAATTAATCATATATTGGAATATATAAATAATTAATTATTAAAAAAAAGTACGAGTGTTGACGAGGGTAATCGAATAAAAGTTTCTCTTTTTAATGTTTTTTTTGTTCGGATTCATAGAACGTTTGTTTTGCAAAGAACGTTACCATACACGTACCAGTAAATCTACTAACTGCATTTTACATAGACCTGTCAATTGGATCGTGTCGTGTACTTATCGTGTTATCGTGTCTGTCATTTTTTTACCAATATTTCTTATATTGTAGAAAAATTATACTTGATTACTACTAATATAATAATTTTAAACATATATAAAATATATTTGTATTCAATTTAATAATAATATGTTTAATAATCTATTATTAATGTTAAACGTGTATTAAGTGGATTCCAAGACACAACACTGTCCGCTAAAGCCAGGCAATTCAAAACCCTGCCTCTCCCGGACATCGTACCACTGTGCAAAATTCTAACGTACTCCTCATCACCCCAAAACAAGCAAAATCCGAGCGGACGAGCCCCCGCTTCGTGGGAAAAAAAAAAACTACATAACACAGGAAAACAATCAAATCGGCAATAATAATAATAATAATAATAATAATAATAATAATAATCGAAAAGCGAAGAGGGTAAAGAAGAACAGTAAAAAATACATCCAAACCAAACGAAACGTTTCCTTCTCTCCTCTCGTTTCCCCCTTTCCCCATTCGTCTCTCACTCTCCGGTTCTGTTTTCTAGGGTTTTCTAGATTTCCCGAGATCGACAGCTCCGACCATGTCTGCCGCCGACGCTGACGAGAAGCCGGCGGGTGCGGAGGAGTCGGAGGGCGGGGAGGTGCTCTACTTTGGCAGCACGGCGTGGGAGTCAATGGGAAGGAAAGGGCCAGCGACGGGGAACATGCCGTCTCCCTCTCGCCTTAGGCCTCTCGTCGGGGTCGACATCCGCTTCGTGGCGTCTGGAAGTGGTTGGTTGTTCTTCTTCTGTTGTTGGTTTGGTTGGAGCTGTTGTGTTCTGTGGTTGATTTGGTTTGGTTGATGTTATTTGTGGGAAAGCATCGTGCCATTGCGTGGCTGTGGATACACTGGGACGCTGTTTCACATGGGGAAGAAATGAGGTATGTTTCGGGGGATGTTCTAGCTGGGAAATGAGCTTCTTTCACTTCGTCTATGTGTGGAAATGAACTTCTTTTACTTCGTTTATGCGTGAGTTGTTTTTGTGTTGTATGAGCAGAAGGGACAGCTGGGTCAGGGGGATACATTGCAGCGGAACCTTCCGACCGTGGTATCTGAACTGTCTAAGTAAGTTCATTTCTTTCCATCTTGTGAGACCTGTTGACTTTAGAAAACTTTTTGAAAAAATCTTGTAGGTTGTCTTTTATATTACAATGATTTAATTGGACAAGATGTATTTGGGAAATTTATACGAGTTTAATTGCTACTTTTTCAAAATTTAAAAAATAACAAGATAGACAGTAGGCTGATTATCTTCAGCAGACTAGTTTTGAAGACACCTACGATTTTTATATATTTATGGAACGGCCTATTTTCTATTAATAAATAAATAAATAAAGTTGGAGGCATCATGAAGGAGCATGTGTTTAGAGTTTTGGAAGTGATTTAGAGTTTTCTTGCTATGTCATTAGAATTTTTAGAAAGACCATATTTGTCAGTGATCAGATACATAATTTTCTGTTTTAAGGCTGTGTTTCAATGCAAATCATACAGAATGCTACTAAATATGATACAGAACTTGATCATCATTGCATTTGCATGTGTCCCTAGTGAACTTCCCTGTTTTGCTCTTCTTCATTATTTTCTCGCTCTTCACATCCAAAAAAGCCTGAAAGAATATAAGCACTTATTTTTAAGAATAGGCTTCTATGAACACAATAATAATCTTTTTCGTTGCAATTGTTGTTATAAACGACTTAAGCATTTTGATGACCATGTGCCATTTGTGGTTTTTTCTTTCTGCTTTCTGAGGAAAGTATTTTTTTTGTCTTACTTAATGGAATAACAAAATTAATTTCATGGCTAATATAAAATGAAATTGTAAATGAAAGTGATTCAGCAGACTAGTTTTGAAGACACCTACGATTTTTATATATTTATGGAACGGCCTATTTTCTATAAATAAATAAATAAATAAAGTTGGAGGCATCATGAAGGAGCATGTGTTTAGAGTTTTGGAAGTGATTTAGAGTTTTCTTGCTATGTCATTAGAATTTTTAGAAAGACCATATTTGTCAGTGATCAGATACATAATTTTCTGTTTTAAGGCTGTGTTTCAATGCAAATCATACAGAATGCTACTAAATATGATACAGAACTTGATCATCATCGCATTTGCATGTCCCTAGTGAACTTCCCTGTTTTGCTCTTCTTCACTATTTTCTCGCTCTTCACATCCAAAAAAGCCTGAAAGAATATAAGCACTTATTTTTAAGAATAGGCTTCTATGAACACAATAATAATCTTTTTTGTTGCAATTGTTGTTATAAACGACTTAAGCATTTTGCTGACCATGTGCCATTTGTGGTTTTTTCTTTCTGCTTTCTGAGGAAAGTATTTTTTTTGTCTTACTTAATGGAATAACAAAATTAATTTCATGGCTAATATAAAATGAAATTGTAAATGAAAGTGAAAATGGCAGTAGCTGGCACTAGCTCTTGAACTCTAATAGGCAGAACTTGCATAGTGAGGATCACTATCTAATGGGTCTGAAAATATATATGTTTTTTGTAGTTTTCCATTTCTACAAGCTGATCCAAGTTGTGTCTGTTCCGTTGAGCAGATACAAAATTGTCAAAGCTGGGTCTGGCAGAAGTCATACTGTTGTGGTAACTGATGAAGGGAAATCGTTTGCATTTGGATGGAATAAGCATGGACAGTTGGGATCTGGTTCAGTAAAAAATGGTAGGTTCAGTCATTGTTTTTGCAATATTTCTGGACAAGAAAAATAACAAAAAGATTGCTGGTTTGATATGTGATTTCTGGCTTCTCACAATACTTATAATTATTCTATTTTGGATGGTGATCAAACAAAATAATCTTAAAAAGAAGGACCAAACCAACAATACGTTGACTAATGAAATATAGTTTTTTTTGAGCGATAAAGGATAAATTCTAAACTAATGAAATATAGATTCGAAAGTCTTTAGTTGTTTTGTTTTCACGTGACACATCAATAAAATGCTAATTTTTATGTTTTCTCTGTGTATGTTCATAATTATCTTTTTATCATAATGCTCTTTCAAGTTTGTAGTTGCCTGTATCATGTTTATTTATATATCTGTCATTTTAATGTGTTTCACAAGGAAGCTAAATCAGGCCCTGTATTCCAGCAGTATCATTCAAGCTTTAAGTTCATTCTGATACATATTATCTTCTAGATATTAGAAACATAGTTCTACTTTTCTGAATTGTATCCACTCTTGTATTTTCAGAAATTGAGCCATCTCCAGTGCCCTGTTTGGCTTCTCAAGTGACAAATGCTGTCTGTGGTGCTGAATTTACCGTCTGGCTCTCCTCAGTTGAAGGTTCTTCTATACTGTATGTCAAAACAAATCCTTTCATCTTTTGGTGCTTGTGTTTGGAATTTTTCCTTTGACACAATATCCTTATTTTTTAATTTCTATGTTGACTCAGGCCTTATCTTTCAGATGCTCTATATATTTGACTGGTTTATAAATTGCTTTGTTGTTTGGTATGTAGCACTGCAGGCTTACCACAGTATGGACAACTTGGACATGGAACTGATGCAGAGGTTGAACTTTGAGTTCATTTTTACATTTTTTTCTAAAATAAGGGCTGAATGCCACCATATATTATTTGTCTGTTGTATATTATCGGTGTAACTTGGTATATTTATTCAAACTGGCAGTATAATTCCAAAGACGGTTCAGTACGACTTGTTTACGAACCTCAACCTCGTCCACGAGCAGTTGCTGCATTTCAAGCAAAATCCATTGTAAAGGTCGCATGTGGAGCAAACCATACAGGTTTCCTCTCATCTCATATAGAGAATCTATTTTATTTGTCTTTGTCTAACTCCGCACATGTTTGTTTGTTGTGCTGAAATCATGTTGTCCTGTCTTAATTTTTGTATTTTTTATACATCCAGTTGCGGTGGATTCAAGTGGGTTCGTTTACACGTATGTCCCTCAAACTTCAATTAAAATTTTTAAAGTCTACTTTTGCAGAGACATTTTTATTTGGTTTTATCAGTTCTCGTCTTAGTTTTAACTGGTTCTTACTAGTTGATGAGAATTTCTCCTATTTCTTTTCGTGGATGTTCGTGAACTGATATCAACAGTGTATTACGTATATGCTTACATTTCAGTTTAGGACTTTGCCCAGATTTTGAATGATCCTTAAAGATATTACTACTCTGAGCCCCTTAGCCTGAAGTGGTTTTAGAGCTGGAAGTTGAGCTGGTCACTTCAAATATTACTTTACAACATATTGTAATGATGCCATTTGCTGTAGTTTTTTTTTCACTGTCAAGTCCATGTAAGGCACAAAATTGGAGATGGTTTAGAGAAGGTTAGAAAGCAAAGTCATCTCTGACAATCAATTTCTTCTTCTGCCTTTTTTCTGAAAGATAGCTTAGACTAAAAGTGAAAAGGAACACTACATCTGACAGTTGGTTGAGGAAGATCATTGGGACGGGAGATCAAGAAACACAATCAATCAGGTGCATCATGCATTACTACAGGCCATATTGATGGAAAGAGATCATAATTTTTTGTCAGGTGACATATATGGGAACACATTAGCAAAGATCACTGTGTGGTTTTGACTCTGTAGGGGATGGCCTTTTTTTGTTATTTTGTTCTCTTGTGCTTCGTCTTTTTACTTGTTTTCAGATTCGCTATTGATCACCACCTTGTTTACACCCTTTTGAGTTTCTTCCTTTTTGATCTGTTGTGTAAACCTTGATGACATTCCCCAGTGAAATTGTGAATGTATAATCTGTTTTTCAATGTTAAACACTGATTCACATTCCATCAAAATAACATGGTCAACCCCTGGTTCTACCTAGACCGTAGCCATGACATTGGACTGCTTATCCACGCCAATGTCTGTACATGGCAACTGTTTAGCTTTTTATCCTTGTTTAATATGCTGTCTTAGTTTAATTATCAGTGTTTATTGCTCAACCTTCATTTCACTGTGTATGAAGAGTGTTTGTATCACAAGATTATGTTGGGATTATGTGCATTGAGATAGGCATTCAATTACATCATTGATTTCATGTCCTTTTTCTCCTTGTTGTGCTGAAAACTTATAGTCTGGATCCAATTATTTAGCAACTTTTGTGGAAATGTTTGGGTTCATTTGAGTTTATGTAAATGTTTCTTGCATAGTGGATATTTATTTTTGCTTCAATGCATATAAGGTATTTTAGGTGACAGAAATTTATATATTAACTTATAAGCAAATAGAGTATTGACATGAATTAATGAATGAAGCAAATCTCACTAGCTCATGCAGTGCTGTATCATATGAAGCCCATTATGATGTGTTTTATTTAAAAAAAAAGGAAACTGAAATATTTTATTTCTTGATGGAACTAATGACAATTTATATTTTATTTTTTAGTATAATCATTTACATGATAACTGAAAATGCTGAACTATAAATTCAATTAGAGTTCCTATCTTAGACATTAGAAATAAATATACTCATCTAAGTGTTTTGGTTGTATTCTTTTGTAATTTTATTATTTATACTTGTTTCATTTTCTCAATGAGTTTGTACCTTTATTATTCAGTAAAAGCAGAGGAGAAAAGAAAGACTTAAATTATGTAATTAATAATCTTCATTGTTAATTCTTGCGACTTTTTTTTTATTATATAGCATATATTGCTTTTTTAGTTTTTACCCCTTGTTTATGTTAATTAATCTTTCATTATTTTCTATTGCATCTTCAGGTGGGGATTTGGTGGTTATGGAAGGTGTGATCCTTAGCAACAATTTCTTAGTATTTATTTTCAAGCCATCCAATCATATTGGAAAAATAGCTGAAATCTCGTCTTGTGATTGTGTTGCTTGTATAGGCTTGGTCATAGAGAGCAGAGAGATGAATGGGTACCCCGTGTAGTTGAAGTTTTCCAAAGGAACAATGTTCTACCGCCTAATGCAATTGTTTCAGCTGGTTCTGCTAATTCTGCTTGCACTGCAGGTGCGATTTTGTGATTTTATTGATTCTGATATTTGTATAGTTGTTCACCCATTAATCATTATAAACTATCTTAGTGGCTGAGTGGCATGATGGTATGTATATCTGAGCACTGAATATCTTTGCATGTTTGGTTTATAAAACTTTTGGTGGCATCCCACCTTTACTTCAGCATTACATTATCTGAAAATTATCTCAAAATTCAGAAACACACAACCATTAACAGCAGACAAAGACATGCATGAAAACATGAGCAATTAAATAACAAACATAAGAAACAACACATGACTATGGAAGAGACTAAAAGCAATAAATGTATAATAAAGATTTGCAAAACCAATCATAATTTTAGATAGAATTAATATTGAATTGAAGTAAATTAATATAAAGATATCCTTACTAACTCAGCTCGAAGATCGTTGTGGCTTTTTGATCCGCTCGTAGAACGAATCTCTTGCTTTCTACGGTTTGACTTCCCAACCGTGGACCTTTTTTGAAACTCCGTGTTTGTGGAAAAAAGATCACAGAGTCCATTCCACCTAGATTTAACATTAATCAATAATATATATGTTAATCCTTACATGTACAACAATAAAAACATTTGAAATTTAATATAAATAAAAAT
>JAMKQA010039991.1:0-20773 GCA_024699735.1 Posidonia australis | reverse complement strand
GGACTTGTGAAATGGTCCTAAAATCCTGAAAAGAAATGATGATGTTTTAACCAGTTGCCAGTCAATGTTTATGATTTGGTTTTGAGCCCAATGGGGCATTGTGTTTTAGGCTGGATCTGGTCAAAATGTGTATTTGAAAAGTGTGTTTTTGGAAGAAATCCCCAATATTGAAAATAGAAATGTTTTGGAAAAATGAATTTCCAAAAGGTTTTTTGAAAGAAATATAAAGGAATGTTTTGTAAGAAGGAAATGTGATCTTGGAACAATTTCCAAGATGTTTGAGAAAAGAAAAGAGATATGGCTTTTGAAAAAGAATTTGGTTTTGAGATTGAATTCCCAAGTGATTGTTTAATAAAAGAAAGGATGATTTTCGAAGGAGAAAACCAAGTTTTACAAAATGATAAGAAACAAGTTTCTTTTGGTTTTGCCGAGTTTTGTTTGTGGTTGTGTGTTTTGGGGCGCGTACTGGGTGACTTAGATGTCACTCACCCGTGCAATTTGGTTTTCAGGTGAAGACCGCGTGCAGCCAGGTTCCGGTGTAAGAATTGGAGCTTTTAGCCATACATTGTGATCCTGAAGGTGAGCCTTGGTTACAATTATATTTGTTTCTGTAATTAGTGTAATTATGCTTGGGATATTGTGATTTGGTAGCGTGCCCGGGATCGGGGCGTTACAGGATTAAACCGTTAATTAAAAATTAATTTTTGGATGGTTCTTTAACAACCGTAGTCCTTTAACGCTGTTTTACTAGTGCATTTTTCACCAAATCCACCAAGCCTCGTAAATCGAGTCCAATCGGTCAAAGTCACAAATCACATTTCAAACATTTTGTTCATTCTATTCAGAAGTCACAAGCCCATGGAAAAATCATCTATATATCAAAACCAAGCTGTGACCATGCCGGTGGAACCTAGCTCGACTCCAAGGTGCATGGAAACACACGAGGAGTCCCGATATAGTCACGGCGAAGATGGTGAATCTGAAGAAGGAGACTAGACTCAGAAACACCAAGGAAAGATAAGAAAAGGATAGGGTAAAGGAGTCGCCACCTAGTCTTTTAATGAAAAGACGAGGAAAACCAAACATAAAGGAAAACCTAAAGAAATCAAGGCGAAGAAAACACATGTATGTTCCATGCCTAATGGATACAGTGCACAAATCAATGTGGGTTAGAGAAAGGGTAAGGATTTTTGTTACGCATTGGGTAGGTGTTAGGCACCCCCATGCACCCGAAGAAATTGACCTTTCTAGGTTTCCTGGTTGCTAATGATCTAGTGTGTGTATGCTTGTCTACCCCGAAAGCACATGCCTAAGATGAATGCAAAAACATGCCAAATCAAAGAGAAGAAATGAATAAAAAAGAACTAATAAGGAAAATAATCTAAGGGACAATATAAGCATTGAAAATGCCACTTTACTCTACGTCCTTGGGTGATGAGGAAAATTGTGAAAATCAGAAATATTCGGAAAGCATCATGCAAAATAGCAGAAACTTAGGAAATCTGAGAAAATCAAATGTGAGAAAATAATCCTCATTCGGGTCCATGTCGGCATTGTCAAGCGTGTTAATGTACGCTCTCGAGCAAGGAAAATCCAAATCAAATCAAAATCATGAAAATCGGAAGATATCCTGGTAATAATGTGAAAACCAAGTTTGAAATGCGTGCATGATGCAAGAGAGTAAGCATGAGGATATATGCATGAAAAAGGGGTAACAAAATGTACAAAATGAAAGCATGGGTGAAATATGTAAATTTCTTGGGATCTTTGTGCAAAAAATACATGCTCCTTAGTAAAGGCCGAGATTCCCAGGCAAAATCAGCAAAAATGTTTAAGAAAACACATTTTATGCAATTTTAAGGAAGTTGGGGATTAAATGTGTAAAACTATGCATTTTTGGATAAAATCAGAATTCCAAGGGTCCAATCTGCAATTTTGCCAGCAAAAACATGTGTTTAGTGTAATTTTGAAAAAATTCAGGGTTAAATGTGCAAATTAGTGGACTCATGGATGAAAATATGAATTTTCAGGGACTAATTTGCAAATATGCCATAAAAACATGCATTCAGTGTAAATTTAGTGAAGTTCAAGGCTTAAAATGAAATTCTGTGCACATTTGAGTAAAAATTTGAATCTACAGGGTTACGTTTGCAATTGTACTAGACAATCATGCACTTAGAACAATTTTAATGAAGTTCAGGGTATTATGTGCAAATTATGGACTTAAAATGAATGAAAACTAAATCAGAGGGTTTTATGTCAAAATTTAAAGCTTGAGAAATATTAAGAGAAAATTACAAGGATCACATTGCAATTTTACAAAACAAAACATTATTAAAATGATTAAAAAACTAATGTAGGGACTTAAATGCAAAATAAACGGACCTAAACGCAAACAATAGAAAAGAAATGAAGTTATTTAAACGAAGCTTTATTTTTTAAATCGATGATCACCAGCGACTGTACCTCACCGTCGATGGCCATCTGGGAAGCCATCGAAGGCTTCTCTGATGCCTGATCTGGCATCCAAGCGTCTAGTGAGCAAGAGAGAAGAAAAGGGGGAAGATCTAGTGGCTCTGATCTAACAGCCAACGGTCAGAGGCCTCCCCCCACCTCTCTCATCGGTGTCGTGACTCCGGCGACAGGGGTAGAGAAGAAAGGATAACTGGAGGCAGCGGCGTGGCACTCCAGGGCTCCAAGAGGGTTGATGGTGCAGAGAGGAAGAAATTCCACCATCTGGGAGCAAGGAACACACCGAACCCCCTCCTCCCGTTCAAACTCTATGTCGACTCCGTCGACGACGACTGTAGGGCACGATCGGGGCTCAAAGCAGGGTCTTGTGTCTTCTGGAGTCTAAGGGGAGGGGAGAGGAAGGTGCTTTGATGCCCTGAGTGGAGCCTCGATGCGGGAGATGCACGGTCGACTCCTACCAGGGGTCGTCTTCTCCGGCGACGGTGGGGCTATGTTTGGCGGCCCACTTCTAGCAGCTTCTAGGGTGGAGGAACGACTTCCATAGTGGAGGGGGAGCAAGAAGAGACCTAGGCTAATCAACCTACACTTACCAAGGCACGAATCACTCATTGGATTCGTGCCCCCACCTCTCCTGCCAGAAAAATGGGTCCGACGACCCATAAAATCCTAATTTCGGCCAAGGAAGCCTCCAAATTCAATTGGAAACACCTTAGGGAAGTCGAAGAGGACCTAGGGAACAAAAATGGAAGTAAATTGAATTCTGATCGGGGCATACCTGAGCTGGTAGTGGAGGTAGCTGCCGAAGCTCGCCAAAGACGTGGCCGGAGTTGGCCTGAGCTCTGAATTTTCTCCTATCCGAGCTTCCTTATTGACCTGAGCTTCCTCTGATTGCTCTGGTTGGTGATCTCTCCTTAATTTCTCTCCTCTCAAACTTCCTCTCCCTTTTTTTTCAAGTTTTTTCTCTCTCCTTTTTCAAGCTTTTTCCCCGCTTTTTCTCTTGCAAATAGGGGGTAATTATAGGCTTGCAATGGCTGGGTTGTTTATGTTGTTAGGGTAGTTTGTTAAGGGTTGTTGTTGGTAGTTAGAAGTTGTTCCAAGTTGTTATAAGTTGTTATGATGAAGGTGGGAAGTAGTTAGGTTTGTTTAGGTTGTTATAGGTTGTTACGTAGTGTGGGAAGTGGTTAGGTTTGTTTCGGTGGTTAGAGGTTGTTATGGTGGAGTGGGAAGTGGTTAGGGTTTGTTTAGGTGGTTAGAGGTTGTTATAGGTTGTTAGGGTTTTGGATTATGGCTTAGGGTTAGATTTAGGTTTTAAGTTAGGATTTAGGCTAGCTTAGGGTTTTGGATTATGGTTTAGGGTTTTGGAATAGAGTTTGCTAAGCCTAGGGTTTAGGATAGTTTATGGTTTAGGTTTAAGGTCTAACTGCAAGCATATGGGATGTCTATCGATGCCCCTTCCTGAACATGTTCGGAGGACGAATGGAATAGGGATCGATGCTCAGGGTTGACAAAGACACCCCGCCCCATCTTACAAGGAAAAGAGAACAGGATGACAAGACCACTGCTTTCAGAGCACACATTGAGAATCAAATGGCACAAAGTTATCGGACTTGTGAACCGGATAGTTTAGGTTATCAGCCCACTCTGGACAATATAATGGTTGTCAACTAGGTAGTTTGGGCTACCAACCCAAGAGAATGGGGGCATGCTGGACCTATTGACCAAAATGCTAGACGCCTCGACGAGTGTCAATCGGGTAGTTCGGGGTACCAGCCCAAAGAAAGAGGTTAGTCTAGTCCATCTGGAACACAACCAAAGGGGGCACCATTGATCCCAAACTCTCTGAGCAGGAATCGAATGGGGGATGGTAAGTTTCGAACCTACCAATCGAAGGATGGTAAGTTTCGAACTTACCGATCGGAGAGGATATGGCAAGTTTCAGACTTACCAACCGAAGGGGTGATATGGAAAGTTTCGGACTTACCGACCCGAGGGATATGGCAAGTTTCAGACTTATCGACCGAGAGATGGCAAGTTTCGGACTTACCGACCGAAGGATGGATATGGCAAGTTTCAGACTTATCAATCGAGAGATGGCAAGTTTCGAACTTACCGATCGAGAGATGGCAAGTTTCGGACTTACTAACAGGAGGGGATATGGCAAGTTTCGGACTTAGAAACTGAGAGATGGCATGGCAAGTTTCGGACTTACTGATAGAGAGATGGCAAGTTTCGGACTTACCGACCGAGGGGTGATATGACAAGTTTCGGACTTACTGACCAAGAGATGGAAAATTTTGGACTTACCGACTGAGAGGGATTATGGTAAGTTTTGGACTTACCGATCAAGAGGATATGGCAAGCTTTAGACTTATCGATCGAGAGGATATGGTAGGTTTCGGACTTACCGACCGGAGGGAATATGAGATGTTTCGGACTTACCGACTGAGAGATGGCAAGTTTCGGACTTACCAACCAGAGGGTGACATGGCAAGTTTTGGACTTATCGACCGAGAAATGACAAGTTTCAAACTTACCAACTGAGAGATATGGTAAGTTTCGGACTTACCAACTGAGAGGGAACATGGCATGTTTCGAACTTACCAAATGAAGGATGATATGGCAAGTTTCTGACTTACCGACAGAGAGGATATGGCAAGTTTCGGACTTACCGACTGAGAGATGGCTAGTTTCAGACTTACCGACCGAGAGATGGCAAGTTTCGGACTTACCAACTGAGAGGATATGGCAAGTTTTGGATTTACCGACCGAGAGATGGAATGTTTCGGACTTACCGACCGAGTGATATGGTAAGTTTCAGACTTACCGACTGATAGGGAACATGGCAAGTTTCGGACTTACCGACCGAAGGATGATATGCTAAGTTTCGGATTTACTGACCAATAGGATATGGCATGTTTTGGACTTACCGATCGAGAGATGGCAAGTTTTGGACTTACTGACCGAGAGGATATGGCAAGTTTCGGACTTACTGCCGAGAGGATATGGCAAGTTTTGGACTTACCGACCGAGAGATGGCATGTTTTGAACTTACCGACCGAGAGGACATGGCAAGTTTTGGATCTATCGACCAAGAAATGGCATGTTTCAAACTTACAAACCGTGAGATGGCAAGTTGATGGATGCCAATTGGATAGTTTGGGATATCAGCCCGCAGGCACAGGCAAGACGGAATATCAGACCTATCAACTGAAGGGGAAAAGGTTTACCATGCGGGATATAATCTGACCCCACACAAGGCCTAGAAGAAGAAAAACAAGACTTGTTCGACTAGAACAAGTCCAGCAGAGCAGATGTTACCGAGGTTTGTCTGTTCGAAACGAATCCAGGACAAGAGCACCTAGACCTCATTCGAGGTCTAGAAGAAGATGGAAACAAGACTTGCTCAATTAGAGCAAGTCCAACAGAGCAGATTGGATTCCTCCTTACTTGGTATAGAAGTCTACAACATCTTCATTTGTTCAGGCCTAGGCAACAAAACAAACTTCTCGACTATTATCTAGATGGTCCATAGTGCCAAGTTGATAGGCAAAAGAAAGCAACATTTTGAACCAGTTAAGCACATGTTGTTGCAATGGCGATTTCTACTCCACATCAACCATAAGCAACCAAACAAGCTGGCAAAAAGTGTTTTGATTGAAATTTATTGTAGCAATCGAATACAATGAAGTGATTACAAGTATTTCAACTTGCAATGAACCAATAGCATAATGCAAATATCATGAGTCTATGTCATCCCTACATCTCTTTGAGCCTAGAGCTTTGGGAAAAAGTGTATGGCTCAGAGCAGCGTTATAGATCGGCTAGGCTTCTTGAACTTCAGCTTCATAATCTGCTGTGCAGCCTTTCCCCTATATGACTATGAGATCCTATGATCGTATGGAGCCATTAAGCAAGCGAGATAGCTCCTTAGTCATAGCATAATAGCTCGGAGGGTACTCCTGGAGCCAAGCTGGCATTAGCCCCTGAACAAAGGAAAGTTGTTGATAGCCAAACTACCGCATCACACGAACTAGATGATACTCAACTCCACTAGTCAGCCCCGGTAGGATAATAAGCTGCATATCGGTTGTATTGAGGAAAGCCTCAAAGTTATGAGTGGCCGAAGGAATGATGCGTCAGATGACTTTGTCTTCTGTCAAACTTTCCAACCGCTCATACTCCTTGCGAACCAAGGTGAGCATGCGAGTATGACTGCTTTGACAGTAGGATTCAAAAGGCGACTGTTACAGGCGTAAGACTTCTACACTCAGATGAGTAGCTAACCACACCTATACAAAAGCTCCATAGCCATAAAAGTGTCGGCAACGCCGTAATGACCGGTCTAAAGCTTGGTAAGTTTCTGCTAGGACAACTGGGGCCAAGTCTATCTGACGGGTGACCACTGCCAAAGCAAACTCGGCAACCTCAATGTTCACGACCGTTTGACCATGGCTGAAAACCAACTCTTTTAAGAAGCGGACAATAAACCCTTTCAACCATAGCTCATCACCCAAGGAGGTGCGCATTCCGGCTACCTTGTCAAAGTAAGCTAGTTGTAGCAAAGGAGATTGTTCATCTGAATAAATGAGTTGACAACTACAATCACTAGTTGACAGGCCTGTCAGTTCACTCATGACTGAGGAGTATTTGTCGTGCCGCATAAACACAATGGGCCCCAGAAACTTCTATAGACAACACACTCGATGGACATCCTCCAAAGTAGGAGTCAATTCAACTCTTCTGAAGTAGAATACATGATGGGCCGGCTTCCAGAACCGGGCAGCTGTACATAAAAAATAAGGAGAAATCTCCACTTTTGCGATATCCAGAAACTTTGAGGAGATACCCCAAGTCAGCAGCTTGTTGCGATCACTAACTGTTAATTACCCAATCCATGCTTGGAGAACATCTAAGTAGTGCATAGGTATGACCATCGTGGGGAAACCCATGATCAATAGGGTGCTTCAGCTTCTTCTGACTTGAGCCACACCAGAAAAGGAAGAAGAGCTCTTACAAAACATTCTCAAAACATTGGTTTAGAAATAGGCTTCAATTATGTTTCATTCAACAACATTTTGTAAAGTCTAATGCAAATGGGAAAAAAGTGCAGCACAAATGGTGTTGAAAATCAGAAAGACTAGCCCAAAGCTGAATGTTACAATCAGGAATTGATTAAACAGCGAGCTTTTGAAAGGACTACATCTTGCACATAGCCCCGACAAGAGATCTTGGTTACCAACTGCTCCTAACCAGGTGTCAAAATAATGAGAGACAACCATCAAACCCTGATGATCGGGATTGTTTGATGACTGAGACATCATAAGGTGCTTAAGAAACCGAATGAGGTATATAGTATGCCCCAGGGTAGATTACAGGGATCCTCAACCTGTAGAGCAGCTGACATGTCCCTGGTCAAGTACTGGCTCAGTGTGTCTAACCATAGGAAAGTTGACATGTCCCTGGTTTGACATAAATGGCCCTAACCAATAAGAGCAGCTTGCATGCCCATGGTTTAGACGATGTCCTCCTGATCCTCTTAGGCTGAAAACTGCTAACATGCCCTAGTTAAAAGAACCAAATTAGACTTTGCGACACTTTTAAAATGATGTTTATGAGAAGAATGCATGTATGCTAAATGATTTGTGGGATCTTATTAGTGCCCTCAGCAATGGAATGCTTATCACCATGTATACAAGGGAATGGTAGCTCCAATCCTCACGAGACTCTATCCAAGTCCCTAGTTTTTTAGGTGGCTTTTTGGAAATGCAATATTGTGCCTTGGGCTCCATTGCAAACCCCACTGGACCATATCCTTGCTCCTTTATTTTCTTTTCTTTATTCTTTCTCCCTTATAGGTGTGTGGGTTCACCCTATCCCTAGCTTGGAGATAATAGGTACCTGGTCTATGGTGGAGAGCTATAGCTATTTAAAGGATTGGCTAGGCCCTTTTGGAACATGCTTTCTAAGTATTCACTTCGACTCCTCTCCAAGATAAGTTGTAGGGACAGCGCTATCCATCACGCCTCTCTCTTTAGGGTTGACTTCTTTCTGCGACTTCTATCTGCTAATTCTTTTATGGCCTTTCACTAATATATGTTTTTATTTTATTTCTCACACTATCATTCTCACCCCTAACATTTTATCTCCCTCTGGGAGGTGTGTGTTCCCTGAGCGGCTTGGATACTTCACCCAATTCACGATGAAAGGTGGCTCTCTCACCCCCTAGGTTACCTGAATAGTATTTACCTGAAGAGGTGCTACGCGTTCCCAACATTGGCAAGCTTATTCTGCATATCACCGGACTAAGATCCATGCATGTGATGGTGATGACAATCACCTGCCTATAGATGCATATGATGAATGGGTGTTAGTATGTGCTAAGATGCAAGGCTACATGGATGCAGAAAAGCATTGATGAATTTGTGCAAGCATGGAGAAAATTGACAGTGTCGTAGAGCGAGGACACGAAGTTTATGATCACTGATAGTACTTCTTCAGGTAACATGATTTAACTGGCTCTGACTATTCGACGTGGTCCATGTCCTCTAGGATTACTATTCCTCCAGAGAAGACCTGTTTGACTACAAATGGTCCACGCCAGTTGGGTCTGAACTTGCCACGACCATCAGGAAGATGTATAGCTCGCAAGACCAGGTGCACAGGTAAGAGACTTCTAGGTCGGACCTTCTTCTGATAGGCTTTGGCCATTCGTTTCTGATAGCATTGTGCATGATGCATAGCTTGCAATCGATGCTCATCTATCATGTTTAGCCGAACAAAGTGGTCCTCAATCTACTCTGCTTCTTCCATCTCTGCTTCTTTCATGACTCTGAGCGATGGTATCTCTACCTTTATAGGTAGGACTACTTCCATACCATACACTAGAGAATATGGAGTTGCTCTTGTTGAAGTCTGGACTGATGTTCTGTAAGCCCACAAAGCGTATGGAAGCCTGTCATGCCAGTCCTTAGGTGTCTCCGCCATCTTTTTAAGAGTCTTAGTTAGATTTCAATTGGTGGATTCCACAGCCCCATTCATCTGAGGACAGTACAGGGAGAAGCTGTGATGCCTAATATGGAACTCTTGCAAAAAATCGTCGACCCTTTTGGCTGTAATATTTGACCCATTATCAGAAATAATTGAATGTGGGACCCCATATCGGGTAATGATATTGTTCCTGATAAACATTTTAGTCACTGAGGCTGTCACTATCTTGTAAGAAGCTACCTCCACCCATTTAGTAAAGTAATCAATAGCTATTAGGATGTACTAATGTCCATTAGAAGCTGCTGGGTGGATAGCTCCGATAATGTCTATTCCCCATGTTGAAAAAGGCCAGGGTAACGACATGTTGTGGAGTTGCTGTCGGGGTGCATGAATGAAGTTCCCATGGACCTGAAAATTGTGACATCTTTACACAAACTGACAACAGTCTGTCTCCATGATTGACCAAAAATAACCTTGTAACATTATTTTCTTGGCTAGTAACACCCCATTTATGTGTGGTCCACATGTCCCAACATGCACTTGCAACATTACTGTATCAACCTCCTTTTTATCCAGACAGCGTAGAAGTATCTGATTGTAAAACTTTCAATATAAGTGACCTGTTACTAGCACATATTTTGAAGCCAGTCGGACCATAGTCTTTCTATCTATAGCCGATGCATCTGGATGGTGACTCCCGGTTTCCAAGTAGAATTTAATGTCATGATACCATAGGAGCTCTTTTGTGGATTTTGCTTCTTCTTTGCTCATGCAGTGTGCTAGCTGGTTCGTGCAGGTTACCGACACTTTCACCGTATCATCCTCTGGTATGGACAACCAGGATGTGAGAGTGGCTAGCGCATCTACGTAGGCATTCTTGGCCCTGTTCACAAAGGAAAAGCGTATTTCCTCAAATTCGGCCATTAGTCTTAGAAGATGGTTATGGTATGGCACCAGTTTTAAGTCCTTTGTTCTCCAATTACCATTAACATGTGAGATGACTAACATGGCAATGCCATGCACATGTAGTTCCCGTACACCCTGTTCTAATGTAGCCCGCAATCCCAGAATACATGCCTCATACTCTACCACATTATTTGGTGCACACAATGGTTAACTTTCAAGCAAGTGGGATCATCTAGCCTTACGGGGTCTCCAGTACTGCACCGATGCCCATGCCTCTCCTATTTACTGCACCATCAAAGTAGAGCAGTGTAACGCCCCCACGCTACACAATAGTACAGGAACTATCCAAATGCAACTAATAGAGTCTAAATAAAAAAATTAAATAAATAAAGCTAAACATTCAGACCTATGTGCGGCGAAAGTGGCTCAAAAGGAAACCGCACACAGGTCTGAATGTTTAGCTTTATTTATTTAACTTTCACCCCTCAAAATGCATATATTCAGACCTGTGTACCAGACTAGACTGCACCTACTCCAGAGCACCTGAAACAAGTCAAAAAGGACACCACGTGTGAGTGACAGGAATGTCACCCAGAGCGCGCCCCATGAACAACAACAAAAATCGACAAAAGCAATGCATTGCTAGAAAACCTCGAGAAAACCACAATCGTCGAAAAGCCAACATGTAGTTCCGTAAAAATCAGTGGAGGATGCTATTTCAAAACTTTCTTTTCTTTTCCTTTCAAAATCCCATGCTCATTAACAAATCTTTATGCACAACTCAAGAAAAGAAAACCATTTACATCTAGTTTCCCAACCCAAAGCACCATTTTATCTATTAACACAGTTCACAACCAATCAGGGCTAGGAACTAGTTCAACACAAATCTCAATCCATGTCTCAAAAAATGGTCGCAACACCCTTGCCACAGGTGATCGACCTGGCCACATAGGAAACCGCACTAGTGTCTCCGCCATCTTTTTAAGAGTCTTAGTTAGATTCCAATTGATGGATTCCACAGCCCCATTCATCTGAGGACGGTACAGGGAGGAGCTGTGATGCCTAATATGGAACTCTTGCAAAAAATCCTCGACCCTTTTGGCTGTAATATTTGACCCATTATCAGAAATAATTGAATGTGGGACCCCATATCGGGTAATGATATTGTTCCTGATAAACATTTTAGTCACTAAGGCTGTCACTCTCTTGTAAGAAGCTGCCTCCACCCATTTAGTAAAGTAATCAATAGCTATTAGGATGTACTGATGTCCATTAGAAGCTGCTGGGTGGATAGCTCCGATAATGTCTATTCCCTATGTTGAAAAAGGCCAGGGTAACGACATGTTGTGGAGCTATTGTCGGGGTGCATGAATGAAGTTCCCATCGACCTGACAATTGCGACATCTTCACAAAAACTGACAGCAGTCTGTCTCCATGATTGACCAACAATAACCTTGTAACATTATTTTCTTGGCTAGTAACACCCCATTTATGTGTGGTCCACATGTCCCAACATGCACTTGCAACATTACTGTATCGACCTCCTTTTTATCCAGACAGCGTAGAAGTATCTGATTGTAAAACTTTCAATATAAGTGACCTGTTACTAGCACATATTTTGAAGCCAGTCGGACCATAGTCTTTCTATCTATAACCGACGCATCTGGATGGTGACTCCCGGTTTCCAAGTAGAATTTAATGTCATGATACCATAGGAGCTCTTTTGTGGAGTTTGCTTCCTCTTTGCTCATGCAGTGTGCCAGCTGGTTTGTGCAGGTTACCGACACTTTCACCGTATCATCCTCTGGTATGGACAACCAGGATGTGAGAGTGGCTTGTGCATCTACGTAGGCATTCTTGGCCCTGTTCACAAAGGAAAAACGTATTTCCTCAAATTCGGCCATTAGTCTTAGAAGATGGTTTTGGTATGGCACCAGTTTTAAGTCCTTTGTTCTCCAATTACCATTAACCTGTGAGATGACCAACATGGCAGTGCCATGCACATGTAGTTTCCGTACACCCTGTTCTAATGCAGCCCGCAATCCCAGAATACATGCCTCATACTCTACCACATTATTTGGTGCACACAAAGGTTAACTTCCAAGCAAGTGGGATCATCTAGCCTTGCAGGGTCTCCAGTACTACACCGATGCCCATGCCTCTCCTATTTACTGCACCATCAAAGTAGAGCAGTGTAACGCCCCCGCACTACACAACAGTACAGGAACTATCCAAATGCAACTAATAGAGTCTAAATAAAAAAATTAAATAAATAAAGCTAAACATTTAGGCCTGTGTGCGGTGAAAGTGGCTCAAAAGGAAACCGCACACAGGTCTGAATATTTAGCTTTATTTATTTAAAGTGGCTCAATGCAGTCTAGCCCTGTCATTCACCCCTCACATGGCTCTAGCTACAACTGTGGGTAGTCCAAGAGAGTAAGCATGAGGATATATGCATGAAAAGAGGGATAACAAAATGTACAAAATGAAAGCATGGGTGAAATATGTAAATTTCCAGGGATCTCTGTGCAAAAATTACATGCTCCTGAGTAAAGGCTGAGATTCTTGGGCTAAATCAGCATAAATGTTTAAGAAAACACTTTTTATGCAATTTTAAGGAAGTTGGGGATTAAATGTGCAAAACTGTGCATTTTTGGACAAAATCAGGACTCCTAAGGTCCAATTTGCAATTTTGCCAGCAAAAACATGTGTTTAGTGTAATTTTGAAGAAATTCAGAGTTAAATGTGCAAATTAGTGGACTCATGGATGAAAATATGAATTTTTAGGGACTGATTTGCAAATATGCCATAAAAACATGCATTCAATGTAAATTTAGTGAAGTTCAAGGTTTAAAATGAAATTCTGTGCACATTTGAGTAAAAATTTGAATCTACAGAGTTAGGTTTGCACTTGTACCAGAAAATCATGCACTTAGAACAATTTTAATGAAGTTCAGGGTATTATGTGCAAATTATGGACTTAAAACGAATGAAAACTAAATCAGAGGGTTTTATGTCAAAATTTAAAGCCTGAGAAATATTAAGAGAAAATCACAAGGATCACACTGCAATTTTACAAAACAAAACATTATTAAAATGATTAAAAAACTAATGTAGGGACTTAAATGCAAAATAAAAGGACCTAAACGCAAACAAAAGAAAAGAAAAGAAATTATTTAAAAGAAGTTTTTTTTAAAAAAAATTTGACGACCGTCGGCCACTATACCTCGCCGTCGTCGGCCATCTCGGAAGCCATCCAAGGCTTCCTTAATGCTTGATCTGGCATCCAAGCGTCCTGTGAGAAAGAGATAAGAAAAGTCGAAAGATCTTGTGGCTCTGATCTAGCAGCCAATGGTTAAAGGCCTCCTCCCACCTCCCTTGCTGGCGTCGCGACTTCGATGATGGGCTCAGAGAAGAAAGGACAACTAGAGGCAACGGCGTGGCGCTCTAGGGCTCTAGGAGGGTTGAGGGCGCAGAAAGGAAGAAATTCGACCATCTGGGAGCAAGGAATGCACCGTATCCCCTCCTCCCGATCAAACTCTATGTCGACTCCAGCGACGGCGACTGTAGGGAGCGATCGAGGCTCAAAGCGGGGTCCTATGGCTTTTGGAGTCAGAGGGAGGAGAGGAAGGTGCTTCGATGCCTTGAGTTGAGCCTCGATGCGGGAGATGCATGGTCGACTCCTACCAGGGGTCGTCTTCTCCGGCAATGGCGGGGCTGTGTCTGGTAGCCCACTTCCAGTAGCTTCTAGGGTGGAGGAATGGCTTTCAGAGTGGATGAGGAGCAAGAATAGACCTAGGCCAATCAACCTACACTTACCAGGGCACGAATCACTCACTGAATTCGTGCCCCCACCTCTCCTACTGAAAAAATTGGTCTGGCGACCCATAAAATCCTAATTTTGGCCAAGGAAGCCTCCAAACTCAATTGGAAACACCACAGGGAAGTTGTAGAGGACCTAGGGAACAAAAAAGGAAGCAAATTGAACTCTGATCGGGGCATACCTGAGCTGGTAGTGGAGGTGGCTTCCGGTGCTCGCTAGAGCTCGTCGAAGACGTGGCCGGAGCTAGCTTGAGCTTTGAATTTTCTCCTCTCTGAGCTTCCTCACTAACCTGAGCTTCCTTTGGTTGCTCTGGTTGGTGATCTCTCCTTGATTTCTCTCCTCTCAAACTTCCTTTCCCTTTTTTTCATGTTTTTTCTCTCTCCTTTTCAAGCTTTCTTCCCCCCTTTTTCTGTTGCAAATGGAGGGTATTTATGGTTGGGTTGTTTATGTTATTAGGGTAGTTTGTTATGGGTTGTTGTAGGTAGTTAGAAGTTGTTACAAGTTGTTATAGGTTGTTATAATGAAGGTAAAAAGTGGTTAGGTTTGTTTATGTGGCTAGAGGTTGTTATAGGTTGTTATGGTGGAGTGGGAAGTGATTAGATTTGTTTAAGTGGTTAGAGGTTGTTATAAGTTGTTATGGTGGAGTGGGAAGTAGTTAGGGTTTGTTTAGGTGGTTAAAGGTTGTTATAGGTTGTTAGGGTTTTGGATTATGGCTTAGGGTTAGATTTAGGGTTTAAGTTAGGGTTTAGGCTAGCTTAGGGTTTTAGATTATGGTTTAGGCTAGGTTTAGGGTTTTGGATTAGAGTTTGCTAAGCCTAGGGTTTAGGATAGTTTAGTGTTTAGGTTTAGGGTCCAGTTGCAAGCATATGGGGTGTCTACACAGGCCCAACTGGCCAAAACCACCAAAACATGAGTCATATTGGCCAACATCCCAAACATAGGCTACACTAGCCAAAACCACAACCACACTGAGTCATGATGTCCGATGCTAGGCAACAAATTCTGGCCACAAACAACCATCGAGGTGCACTACACTACCACGAATCCACCACCTTGTGCAAGAGCGAATCTATCTTGTAGTCCTCCCATCTGGAGAACCCTCACAATGCCAACTCTACTTAGGAAGGTTGTCCTGTTAATCAAGACGCTATCAGCCATGGGGCATGTGCACTACCTGCTTTGGCTGCCACAGGATATGCCCTCTCGATGTTCTCCACACGGTACTGGGTCTGTGGGAGCATCTCCTTGCCAACTGTGGTATCTCGTCTCTCAATGTCCGGAAACAACTAGAGTATCATACCTTTGGGTCCAGTTAACACCTCAAACCTGTTGGTCTTAACCTCAACCTCGCGAACGATAGTCAAGTAGTTTCACACCTCGAAGATCCGACGAACGCTTGCTTATAGTCACTTGTGTTAGGATCCTTAGGCTTCAATAGAGGGGGTGAATAGTGAATTAAAGAATATTATGAAAATTAAATACTTATTTTACAATTTCAAGGAAATAACCAGTAAATGGAATATAACAAGGATTTGAATATTAAACTAAATCATACAAAAAAGGGAATAAGAAGTAATGATAGACACAAAGAATTTTATAGTAGTTCAGCCTCCTTGGCTTAGTCTACTCCTTGAGAATCCCTCAAGAATTTCCCTATTCCGATCTTGTTCTGAGCCAAGATCTTGTCGTTACACTACCTTGATGAATCCTTGTTAAGACCTTACTAAAATCGTGGGTTCCTCTTCTCACAACTAGAGAAGAGAGGACTCAATAAAAGTAAAAATACAATACTTACCTTTTCTATTTCTTCCAAGTACTTGGCAAGGTTGATGGTTGGAAATGATGCTTCTAGCTCAAGTGTTGAAGAACTATAGTTGATGATGTTCTTGAAGTTCTTTTCAATGGATGTGAGTAGAATGCTAGTTTTTGGACTTAGGAAGCTCACACAATGGTTTCTCAATAAAGCTCTAGTGTATATGTCTCTTGGGAGTTCAATTGAGGGTCTTATTTATAGGAAAACGATACGGGAAATATGTGTGTAACGTTTATATTTTTTCTCCAACGGTAACTGGTTTAGTATACCAAAATAATTTGGTATGTCAATTTTTCTTTGATTTTTACAATGGTCGGTTAATTCGGTATGTCGAACAATTTCGGCATGTCGATTTTACTCCTATACCTATACTAGAGATTTTTCTAAGGTTTTCTACTTTAGTTCATAGATGTTCCTATTTTCCTAGGTATGTGGGACGTTTGGGAGATTAATACATGTTTCTTAGAAATACATAATTAAAAAATTACATAATAATTACAAAGAATTATCTTGTTCTTTCTCTATCACATGAATGAGAGATTTAGAAAGAGCACTATGCATAGTTTAGGACGGGGACCGCCAGCCTCACCACTTTTGGGGCCTCTACTACTTCCTAGAGGCTACGCTCCCACTGAATTTCCATATCCTGGATTTCTAGAAGTATAATGGTAAAGGTTGCCCAATCTCCCACCTAAGGGCATATTATAGAGACCTCGCTCAGCTCTAGGTTAACAAGAGGCTTCTTATCCACCTGTTCTAAAAGAGTCTCATCGGTCCTGCCATGAAATGGTTTACCTCTCTTGATATGGCCGCTATTAAGACTTGAAATGACCTCAGCCAAGCATTCTTCGAATAATACTCCTTCAACATGGACGTGGTTATGAAGCACGAAAATCTGGCTGCTTTCAAACAGAGGCCCCACGTACCGTTCAAGGAGTACGTCAAGTGCTTACGTTCCCTAGCTTTGCAAGTCCACGATAGACCCTCAAATGAGGAGTCTATTGAAATGATTATTCACAGAGCATAGCCAGCCACTAAGGCTTTGTTGAGCATTTAGTCCATCACCACTTTTGCATCCTTAATTCAAGCTAGCGCTCTTGTGGAGAGCTCATTGCATAGCAATAGTTTCCCCGCATTCACAAAGTAGGCCACCACCTCTAGCCACAACGTCTGGACCAGCAACGACAGCAACAACAACAGCAATGGCTCCAATGCCAACTACTCCAAGAGGAGGGATATCTCCAAGAATGCCATCACATACATTTGATCGCTAGTTGTGCCACTCAATGTGGTGAGCTCGTCAGCTTAAAATCAAGTAGTATAAGAATTAGCTCCTAGGACACCTCGAACTCCATACAACACAACCACCATCGAGCCAATGTACCTTGTAGCATTGATAAGGCAAGGACAACACCAAGGGTAGAGACGACCTCATCATCTAAAGCAAGACTATACTCATTTAGTCGAGCCTTTAAGCATTGTCCTCCCAAAGGTCGTGTCACTCCTGAAGCTTTCAGAAGTTCACTCACCACCAAACCCTCTTTCGCTATGATACAAAGCGAACTTATATTGCAGTTATCATCAAGTCGCGAGACATTCCACTAATAATTGTTTCGCATTGCGGAATGCTATTCAGGATCTACTTGACTAGAAGGTCATCATCATAAACACTCAAGAGACAAATTTAGCACCAACACCAACATCTACACACCCTAGTGTAGCCAGCCAGTCCCTACCTGAGCATTCAAGTTCGGGAGCTCCAAGTACATTAAAAATTCATTATCTTTCCTACTGAGTCTGCCACTTCTCCAACAGACCCTTCTATTCTATTTTAGGATGTTGCTACTTCTTTTCCACATTAGCTCTATTCATCTTTCCTAGAAGGTTCAAGTTTAACAGTTAGTATGATCCAACTGACCACCAAACCAGGGCACGCAGTCATACAACCCACCATGCAATCCCCATCACCACAAGTTTGCCTACAAGCAAAGCCAAATCCAAAATCTACCCTATCCACTGCACTATTAGATCCTCCAGCAATATCCACAATAATTCCACCCATGGTCGAGCTAGAGCTGGAGGCTCATACCCCCGTGGTCATTAACATGACCCATGATACGCACTGTGTACCCTACACTTATGCCACAGAAATGTGTGTAGAGGTTATGAGATCAGGAAAGGTGTATAAGCCTTCAGCCCCAACACCAAAAACTAGCATCTCAGTGCCTGTTCCACCATAACAAGAAAGCCAATCCCTTAACCCAACTCCGGAAGAGGCCCTTGCCAGATCCACCACAACTACTACTAGCAAGAAAGATCGACCCATAGTAGATATAACTTCTCAATTGAAGAAGGTCAAGGCTGATATTTCAATCTTGGACCTAATTCACACATCTTTTGAACATAGAGAAGCTTTCCTTCGGGTCTTTCAGGCAGCCCATGTTTCCCCTACCATAAAACCTACGGACTTGGAGATCATGGTGGGTATGATCGCGATGCCATAGGTCATCTCCTATTCTAGTTAGGAGCTACCTCTGGTGGGGACCAATAATAACCAGCCCCTATTCGTCACTGTGCAATACCAAAGTTTATGCATCCCTCTCACACTGGTAGATAATGGTGCTAGCTTAAATGTCTGTCCCTTGTGAACCACAACCAAAATTGGATTCAAATACAATGACATTACACCAACAGTGAAGGGAATGACAGCCTTCAACAATACTCACCATGATGCTTTGGGTATTCTGATTATTCCCTTGGTGGTCGATTTGGCTCAATTTGACATAGAATTCTACGTTGTCGACCTTGAGCCATCCTTTAATCTCCTACATGGGCGCCCATGGCTGCACAAGCATCTGGTCATACCCTCGACCCTTCATCATATGATAAAGTTCTATTGGGATGACGACGTTGTTGTTGTCATGGTAGAAAACTTTGAGAGGGAAAGGGTCAAGGCTGTCTCATCTGTTGTCTCTCAAACTGTCTACATTGAGTGCAAGCCTTCAGATGTGCTTTATCGTGCTAATCAGTTTGAGTTGATTATTTTCATTCTTACCCTTGAGCGTGCCATCCACCTAGCCATTCGCAATAATCCTTCCATGATGGTCGAGAGCCTTTGTCATCGACAGGGGTATCAAAAGGAAGCACCTCTTGGGCGGTATGGTTAAGGAATCGCTGAGCCTATCGCTATGAAGGAAACGAGGAAATTTCAAGGACTCAGATACAAATGATGGTCTCAAGATGGATTCCAACACACACGTAAGTCCAAAAAGCTTTTTATCCCTCAAAATATGTCTAACTTTGTTAGTGTAGGCGTCATGGACCCCAACTAGAGTCATGTCATCGCAGAAATAGTACAGCAACAACATGAGTTAGTCAATGTGCAAGAGTGGGTCTATGTAGAAGATTACTACTCAGAAGAAGACCACTCATATACGAAAAGCGTGGAGAAGGCAGGTAGAGAGGTTTAGAGGTCTTTGGCCTTGGCAGGGTCAATAAGACTAGCATTGCCGTCCACAGACTCAACAATAGTTTACACTGCAGTTCCAACCTTAGGATTAACAGTGACAGTTCCTGTAACGCCCCAATCCCGGGCACGCTACCAAATCACAGTATCCCAAGCAGAATTACACAAAATTATAGAACAAATAGAACTGTAACCAAGGCTCACCTTCAGGATCACAATATGCGGCTAGAAGCTCCAGCTCCTACACCGGGACTCGGCTGCACATGGTCTGCACCTGAAAACCAAATAGCACGCGTGAGTGACATCTAAGTCACCCAGTACGCACCCTAGAACAAACAAACCACCAAAAACTCGGCAAAACCAAAAGAAACTCGTTTCTTATCATTTTGCAAAACTTGGTTTTCTCCTTTTAAAATCATCCTTTCTTTTATTAAATAATCACTTGGGAGTTCAATCCCAAAACCAAATTCTTTTTCTTAAGCCATATCTCTTTTCTTTTCTCAAACATTTGGAAATTCATTCCAAAACCACTTTTTCTTACAAAACATTCCTTTCAAAAACCATTTGGAATTCATTTTTTTTCCAAAACAATTCCATTTTCAATATTTGGGATTTCTCCCCAAAACACACTTTTCAAATACACATCTTGACCAGATCCAGCCTAAAACACAATGCCCCATTGGGCTCAAAATCAAATCATAAACATTGGCTGGCAACTGGTTAAATCATCATCATTTCTTTTCAGGATTTTAGGACCATTTCATAAGTCCAATACTGACCAAAACACATTTCTCTTTCTTTATTCATTTCCACTTTTCTTTACTGTTGTTACCTTGATCAGGGGTAACTAGGCACACAAGCAGTAGGTGAGGACATCCTTCCCCTACCTTCCTGCACTGCCGCGATGAGATTCCCCGTGCGGGAAGTCACCGCCCCGGCCAACCGGCCTCAATTTCATTTTCATAAGTGCACGAGGATACGTCTCTATTTGACGCCCCAGTTGGTGACCCGAACAACTAGGTCCAATGACCAAGGCTCAGCCTACACCGTCGGTGACCCGAACAACTAGGCTCAAAGGCCAAGGCTCAGCCTACACCGCTACGAGCTCGGTGACCCGAACAACTAGGTACAACTACCCAGGCTCAGCCTACACTGGCTGTGACCCGAACAACTAGGCTCAAAGGCCCAGGCTCAGCCTACACCGCTACGAGCTCGGTGACCCAAACAACTAGGCTCAAAGGCCCAGGCTCAGCCTACACCGGCTCAAGCTCGGAAACCACAATCTTGTTCATAACACATTATTAGT
>JAMKQA010039990.1:0-11836 GCA_024699735.1 Posidonia australis | reverse complement strand
ATCCACGGTATGTCGTTTTCAGTTCAACTTAGATTTTTGCGGAGTTCCGATTTACATTCCGATTTTTGCTGAAACGGTCTACCGCTCTTGATGCCGGTATGCCGTTTGTGATTTCATGATAAGACACTTATATCTTTTTCAAGTTATAATATTTAATGAAAATATGCACAAGTAACTAATCATCAAAATTAATGTCATATTTCTAACAGACTAGTCTTCCAAAAGCAAAAAATATTATATCAGGGAGTTCTTTTCCAGGGTGCAGATGAACCCTAATTTTCGCAAAACCTAGGAACTTGAAGCAGTCTAGGGAGATGTCTACTTCCAACATATCAGCAAATTCAGCAATCATATGACAGAAGAGGTCTATGTTCCATAGGTGGTGTGGTATACCCTCTAATTTAATCTAGACACCTTCTACTTTCAGAGTAAACACAACATTGGAATTTACAGACCATGGAACATAGGATGCTGGTAGCATTTAAAAAGTGGATCCATATAGGTTAAGGGTCTCATTCCGAGAGGAGATAGAAGTAAACTTAATCAGAAATATGCCAGGGGAGAAATCCAGTACTTCTACAAAGGTGGAGGCAGGCCAGTTTGTACGAAGGTGCTCCTCCAGGGTGAATTTTGACAGATGTGGGCTATGGTTATTTAACTTAATGCTGTCAAGAATTTGCACACAAAATACAAAAAATTCTAAAATATCTATTGGTTTTTCCAATAACAAATGATATGATGTATTGGTGATTATAATTCAAAACTACTCACTACAGTACAATAATTTAAAATACAAATACAATGGCTGAGATGAAAAGTTTAGTGTACTCATCATATCCAAAATTCTACTTTGAAATCTCCCTCAAGTAGCTGTGGAGAAACGAAATTTTCACTGTGGGGGCTATAAAAAATAAATTGTCAAAGTAAATGCAAAAGTTTTTTTTGACACCATGACTATAATCCAAAAATATGTCAGCTTTAAAAACCACCAACATATCTTTCTTTTAAAGACTATTTCAAGAAAGGACTCCAACAAAAAAATTAAATTTATATGAGGAATAGCTTCTAAAATTTAAAAATAGTATATTTAGTTAAAATTAAGAAACAAAGATCATACATCCATTGCATCAAAAAATAATATATATAGCTAAAATTTAGAAACAATGATCATTGAAACTCGAAGAAAATTGAAAAATTGTCTGTGGTGGAGGCTTGCACTTATCGGCTCGTTAGGGAAGGGGGATTTGCCTATGGAGGCTCGGCAGTGCTTGGTGGAGCCAAGGAGGACTATTGGAACTTGGAAAACCGTAGAGGAGGACTGGAGGAGTCAAGGAGATCCACTGATCCAGAACACTGTCACCTGTCGTCGTTGCCTGCCACTGGGTGGAGTTGGTGGACAAGGTGGTTCTTGGATGGTTGGAGCTAGTGAGGAATTGAGGAGATCCGTCTGTGGAGGAGGAATCAAGGAGATCCATCGTCCATCGCCATCGCTCGTCGGGCTACTACGACGTTGCCTCTTGATTTTAGGGATTAGAGTGTCCGTCGCCGTTGTCCAAGAGAGAAGAGGAAGAGAGTCAAAGGTTTTGGATGGGAGAAGTCGAGAGGGAATTAGGGAAAAAGAGTAACGAAGTTTTATGAGGGTTATTTACACAACATTATATCTAGTATAATATATTTTTCCTAAAGTCCTAGTCTAAATCTACCCCTACTCTCAAGTGTAATTACTTTTAATTTATTTTGCTCTCAACCTCTAAGTACATAAACATAAATAAAGACGACATGCTAAGTTTCTTTTTTTTTTCTTCTAATGTTGTATTCTTAACTTAAATGATAAACAATATTACAACCAAGGGAAGCGAACTCGTCCCTTAAGTTGATTCTAAGGCTTGTCAGGTAGGGTTGTAAGTGGACTGAGTATCACTGCTAACCTGATTCATTAGGAATAGGTTAGGGTGGAGATTTTATATATCCATTGATTTGTCACTCATTAAATCATTCACCTAGTGGATAAAGATATGGCTAGTATGTTAGAGGTTATCTGTTAACCATTACCCAAGGGTGTGTTTGTAGTTTATTAACCTAAACCCATTAATCTTAATTCCCTTAGGTCCCAATGTTTCATTCACTTTCACACACATCAACCATCCCACATCTTTCTCACTCCCAGTCCCAATCTTTTTCTTCCACCATCTCACGTTCCCACCTCCCTCTTCACCATAGACCCAAAAAAGAAATCAATTGGATAACTTCTATGCTAAGAGGAGCATACAATCTATTCAGGTTCAAAAGTGAAGTGACGACTATCTTAATCACTAGATCGGAGGAAGAAGACGACGACAAAGTCGAAGAGGAGGAGGAGATTGTTAGGACCTAGACATTTTAGAGTGTGTTTCTGTACTTTCTATATGACTACATCCTATTCCTCATTGTCATGGCCTTCTTCATTCTAGATCAAAGATCTGAGACCATAGGAGATCCTGAATTCAGATTCCAAAGTTGAGAGTGATGGTGATTTGTGGTAGGAGGAATTGAGGTGGGGGAGGCTATGGTTTCAATGGAGCGAGGAGAACAAGAACTTGCAATTTTGAAGTGGAGAGGAGAAAAGTAAGTGGAATCTATTTATACCCCTACTATTAGGCATTTATGGGAATAAATAAGTGGAATCTACATTTGAAGCAGCAACGTCATGGTCCTTTTTTTTTTTGTTTGAAATCTATAGATCCATCATGTCCCTTTTTTATTCTCCCGTTCAAGAAACTATTGCAATAGGTCCAAGAAGCTATGGCTTAATTCGCACTTTCAGTCAATCATCTCAACTACGGGCTTGATCGGTGAAAATGTGCTTGCTTTCTATCTTACTTTTACCAATATATTAACATAGTGAATTAAAGAACAAGGGATTAGACATTCAAATAAAATGGAATAGGCTCTTTGAACTTATCTTACAAGCAAAAGAGGAGGAGAGAGAGATGAACCTTTTTTTTATTGTCTACCCTCATCTTACACAACTAAGTCTTTCGTTAGATGTAGAATAAGAAGAATAAGAGTAAATGAAAAGTGATATTAATATTCTAATAGAAGTAATACATGAAACTTAGAAATGATAGTTAATTTTATGCAAACAACAATATCATGGAAGCTAATACTTTATTTTCGTACTTTGTATTACATTTTAGAATTCGAAATATTATCATGATGTTGTATAATTTTCTATATTTGAGTTATTTTAAAATTATTTTTATGTATTTGTGATATCCAAAATTACTGTGCATATAAATTTAATCATTTTTCACTTTTTTTGCACACCACGTAATGCATGGGTTTTTCACTTGTTGTTATACTTGGAAGTGATTTTGTTTTAATGGTGAATAAGTGTATATAAGGAAAAATTTTGATTCGATTGAAAAGTAAAATGAGTATCAAAATAAGTAAAAAACATACTTGATTATCAACATACTTATCTAATTTGAACTATGTATATCATATTAAATATATATTATTTTTATAAAAAAAAATAAACATTCTGTATGCATTCATGTATCAGAATAACTTGACGGAATAACCAGACTCTACCTCTCCTGTCAAAGAATTGTATTCTATCTCTCTTACAAAATAACTATTCTAAAATAAATAAACCAAAATAAGAATTACTATTTTGAGTTTTTCCGATTTTTACACAATCAAATGGAATACTAATTCTTACCGTGAGTTTATTCTAGAACTTATTCTAAGGTAGTGTTTGGAAAAACTTTTTTACTCTAGCTTATTGCATCAAGCGTTTATTGTTTAATAATCATTTTCAAACAAGCTAGCTTATCGAACTTTTACGAAAAAGAAAACTATTTATAGCTTTTTAGTTTTTTTTTTTAACTATTGAGGTAACTTTTAGAAAAGCTAATAGGTGTTAGTTTTTTGAAAAACTACGAATTAGCTTTTCTAAAAGTTCCGAATATTAACCATAACTTTTCCAATGATATCATTAGAAGTTGATTTTAATTACAACATCAACTAAGGTACGATAGCGGTGGTAGTTGTCGACAACGATAATAGTGGTAGTGGTCAATGACAGCGACGATGGTGGTTGTAGTGGTCAACGATGGCGACAGTAGTAGTGGTTGACGACAGTAGTGGTTGTGATGATCGACAACAATAGTAGTGGTGGCTAGCGACGAAAGTAGTTGTGGTGGTCAACGACAGTAATGGTGACGATGGCCAATGAAGACAACGATGGGGTGACTAACAACAACGATGGCAATGGACAATGTCTCATTGTCACAGTGGCTGGGAGAACTCTAAACTCCTCACAGGTCCCAAGTTCGAAGTCTGAGACATGCATAAAAATTCACCTCTTACTGTCTCAACCGTTAACAAAAAAAAACAACGATGGCAATGGTGGTCGATGGTGGCGACGGTGGTAGATGTTGCCGGCAATGGTGACGTTGGTGGTCAATGACGATGGATGACGACGATGCAGTAATGAGTGAACAACAGTTAATAACAACGACGAGGGTAATATTGTCCTTTAATTAATTCATAAATACTTATTAAACATACAAATTAAACAAACTTTTCTTATCTCTATAGAAGCTACAAAATGTATAGTTTAACAAAAATTCAATTTTTTTTCAATAAACGCAAGCTTAGTCTAAAAAATATTTCTAAACGCAAGCTTAATCTAAATAATAACTAAAGGTTTCTGTACTTTAAAATCTACAAGGAATGCTTGAAGACGACGACCACGACAGCTACGGTAGCAATATCATTTAATCGCAATCCGGTCCAAGCAACAAATCACTTTGATCATTCATGACCCGGACCGGGTCCACGATCCAGACCGGCAGCCCCCAACAAAATCCCAACGCCCATCACCTGCCAAAGCCATGCTGGCTACTTGTTCTGCTCCTCCCATCTTCTCGGAGCTGCGATGGTTGACATGTGAGGGACGGGAAAGTTCGGATTTTGATGTTGCCACCGCTGTCAGCACCGGTTTCTATTCCTACCCACATGGCTGGTTTTGCGCTCGCTCGCTTCTACATTCGCCTCGCCCGCTCTCCCCAATTCCTGCTTTCGGCTCCTTTCCTTCCTTCCTCCTCCGGTTTTCTGCAGTCGATGCCGGTGGGGGATCTTGGTTTTGTTGGTGATTTTCTTCCTGACAGATTTGGGTCTGTAAAGGTTGGTTTTTTCCTAGTGAATTCGTTTGTCCTATTTTTGTTATATTGAGAGACTTCGGTTTGTTGACTTTTGAAGTGCCTTTTTGTTGGGAGCTTTTTTGTGAGGATCTGTGAAAGATTGGATTTTTGGAGGTGATGTTCATTGTGTTCTAAGACATTATTTGATTGATTGTGAAAATTGTTAATTTCTGAAATGATGGGATTTTGGGAGGGGAAGGGGGTGGATTCTCTCTCTTTCTTTTTTGATAAAAAGTGCTTATTGTGGAAGGATTGGATGAATTTAAGTGGTTGTTAGGAGGAACAATAGCGTTGGATCATCCTATGAATGTAGAAGTTTGCAGAGAAGAATCATTTAGGAAGATATTTAGGAGGAACGCAAACACACTCTGGATGTATACAAATATTTGATGTGATCCTTCTGGAAGAATTGGAAGAGTACATTATGTTCTTTAGGAGAAATAAATAAATATAATTTATGTTCTTCTGATGCTTCCTATATGAATGTGAAATTTTACTACCTTTGTCCACGATATGAAAGCTTGAGATGCTATTCGTTATAAAAGAGGATTTTTAAGGCACTACATAACACAGCCAATTAACAGTATGATAAACATTACATTCAAGAGAAGATATCATAAGAATCCTAATGTTTTAGTGTTCAACTTTTATGAGATTCTATACAGGTGCACAGCTCAAATGCTTTATTTAGTTGAATCTACGGCACATTATCCTTTCTTTCAGTATATAACTGAATTGCTTAGTTTACTTCACTATACAACCTGTGACCCTTCTTTTGTTAACTTATTATCTGCCCCTTTTTTGGCAAGATTACCTACCCATTTTTATATTATTTTTGCACAAAGGACATGGGCTTAACCACAAGTATAGGATACTCTATATTAGATGTGTGTGTGTGTGTGTGTTTTATTTGTATTGTTTTATATCTACATCATGACCTATAGCCAGCCATGTTTTACTATCCTTTCAGATGCATGCAGTCAACAAAAATGATGGACCAAAGTGGTGGGAAAGAAATCCTTCGTCAAATATGATTGATGTTCATTCAACGGAGGATTTTCTAAATGCCTTAAATCAGGCTGAAGACAAACTTGTCATGGTTGAATTTTATGGAACTTGGTGTGCCTCTTGTAAAGCACTGTTTCCAAAGGTAAATTTCATGTTGTGCACATTCTGATGCAAGCTGCTGTCTTACCTGATCTTTTGAATATGCCATACTGAGCATAATCAAGTGCTTAAGAGACGATTAAGACTGAATTTAGGCACTTGAAGAGTAGGTTGTAATGCATAAAACCTTTCTGAAAAAAGTGGATGTAATTTCCGACCTGCATTTGACTCATCCTGCATGATGTTACCTTTGATCACTTGCAAAGTTGCAATACACCACCGTTTATTGCTCTGTAATCCAATTGGTCTATTCATGAATGTTCTTGCTATACTTGCCATCAGTTTCTGATGGTTGGTTCACAAATGCCCTATTTTATCAAGAAAGATATTCTGTTGCTTTGTTTTCTGTTTGTCATGTATCAATTTACTGTTGGCCTTTTTACAAATGGGAAGTTAATCAGTCTTTTGCTTTGAAATATCATTTTAACTCTAGCGAGTGCTTCCCCATCTTCTACTGGGGCTTCAGTTTTCCTGTAAAGTCATAGGATTTAAACTAATTCAAATAATTTAATCATTGCTGTCACTAGTTCTTTTTGCCTATTGTATTTTAATCATGTGTGGGTCCCTCATTTTACAGTTAACAACTTAAAAAAAACTATGGTAAGAATGAATGATTCAGATTGAAAGTAGGAAGAGGACGTTCGCTGAATACTACAACATTACAGGGAACCAATATATGCAGAATAAGACATTTGGGAAATATAGGACCCCAATCTGCCCATTGACCTAAAGTTTTTTTACCTGGTCTATATGCCTGGCAATTACTTAGTGATTATCTTCTATATTGGTGATGTCTTCCATATACTGAGCAATTAGTTTAGGACTTGCTTTCCTCCATATAAAAAATTAACCAAGGAATTTCCTGTGCATCTCATTTTCCCACTCAACCTGTGACTATAACCTTAAATTGGTTATAATATCATGCTGCATCATGGGATACTTGATCATTATGCCCTAGATCCCTAGTACTTCATATCCTGCATTTATTTTCTTAGCTTTGCAGGACAGTTGCAGCCCACTCTGAGATTTTATTCCTGAAAGTTAATTTTGATGAGAACAAACCAATGTGCAAAAGATTGAATGTGAAAGTACTTCCTTATTTCCATTTCTACCGTGGTGCTGATGGACTATTGGAGGCCTTCTCATGCTCACTTCCAAAGGTAAACTTTGTCCTAATTCCTTTATTATTAAACTAACTTAGAGTTCTAAAAAAAATTCACCCAATTTACATTATATTTTTTAACTTCAGACATAAAGGCATCTTTTTCTAGTCAAATCTTACATGGTTTGCAGTTAGCTGAAGCTGTGCTAAAGTATATACTAGAATTACCTTACCACCTTTCTCTAATCCATTGGAAATTACCTTACCTCCTTTGACTATTCTTGGGTCTAAACTACAACTCCTAGTGGAACTTCTAAGTAAATACATTCCAGCTGATGATCTTCACTTACAGTTTCAGAAAATCAAGGATGCTATTGCCACTCACACCACTGCACGTTGTAGCATTGGTCCACCTGCAAGTGTTGGGGACCTCAACTTCCTTGAAGCATCAATGCCAGTGGACACGCCTGCTGAATCTAGTCCCACATAGAACAATCCTATTGTTCATCAAGAAGAGCTGGACAAATCCTGCTGTAGTTTTTCCCACTATCCTACACGAATACCGGAATCTGAATTATTCTATTTTGCTTTTCCATTAGATTGTGCAGCAGAAAACTACAACAATGTAGCATCTGAAGTTTCTTTTATGCCAATTACGGTCTTTCCATGGTTCTTATGGCTCTTATAAACATTAAAATCCTTTTTGATAAGATATACTGCAGACTTTCAAATGTATCCAACGTGAAAGAACATGATTTACAAACTATGATTAATTGATCTATGAAATAGTGTTGTTGTTGTTGAATAATTTATACACCTGAGATTAAATTTTTTTGCAAATCATGAATGCCATAGTGCCTACAATGTGAAGGAGGGGCCAGCGCCTGATGCATGTGCTTCTGCTTTTGCACTTGCTCATGTGTTTCTCGGTAGCAGGATTCTTCAGGTATCAACTGGTTCTTACATTGATCTTTGTCATCACAAGAACTTCATCTTACACCCTGGCAATCCATTAGTGGGAATGAAATTATTACAAACTTTAAGTGTGGATGATCTTTTAGAATTTCATTAGGAAATACTAGAATCTATTTGAATCATTATTAGGTACTCTTGAATCTAACAAAAGATAATTTCCTCGTCATTGAACCTTCGTTCCATGCACTCTTCTTCTTATTATTATTTTCACTTTTTTGGATGACAGGGAAGCTCTCACCTACCAAGATAGACAGTTAGGTAGTGACAAAGGATAAATTACAGTTTAAGACAGTAGCTTGCATTCATTGAACATGTAAATCTAGATTTACGTCTATGGAGGAAATAATAATCTCAAATTTGACTCAAAGAAGATTCGAACTTGGGACCCTAGAATGAAGAACACCTCTGGTAGCTAACTGAGCTACCTTAATTGGCTATAGACTGATGATAATTGGCTTCATTCACGCACTAATGATGGCGCTCTCAAGCTAATAGATTCATGTAATGGCAAGTCCTTCTATGTGGAGTCTAAGAAGGTCGTATATAATTCATGCACTACCATTATATTCCATTAGAGTGTACTTATAATTACCGTTTGCGTAATTTTCTTAATAATATCTTCAACTATATCTTATTTTCACTTCAATATTCTCATTTATAAAACCATTTACTATGGTATTCTTAGTTATTATTGTTAGTCAATTTAATACTTCTATTGGGAAAAGTTTGTTTTGAAAAGGACCAAAATGTCCTGCAATGTTGACATATGACGACCAAAAAAAGGACCAAACGTTTGCTAAATGGACGTTCGTCCCTTCTTCCTTTCTCTTTTCCTTCTTCCTTTTTCTTTTTTCTCTCCCTTCTCCTTGTCTTTCTTCCTTTCGCTTCTCGTTCTTCTTCTTCACTACAAAACACTAGAGGAGAGCTGCCATTCGCCACCTTATTCACCTTATCGTCCTCCTCTTCACCTTTGCAATTACAACTATCTCCTTCTTCCTTTCCCTTCTCCTTTTTGTTTCTCACTTCAAAACCCCAGGGGAGAATTGTCACTCGCCACTATGCCTACCTCGTCATCCTTCTCTTCACTTTCGTAGTTTCGACTATCTCCTTCTTTCTTTCCCTTCTCCTTCTACTTTCTTACTTCAAAACCCCAAAGGAAAGCTGTCACCCACCACCATGCCCACCTCATCGTTGTCTTCTTCACTTTCGTGTCAGAGAATGAAGCAATCAAAGTCCCTTGAAGAAGAAGCTCTTTGTCACCGTGGTTTGGTCTCTCCTATGGTGATAACGTAGACAAGACACAACCTCAATCGATGGTTCCATAGGTGCTTAAGATTCAAAGGCGGTAGTTGCAGGTTTTTTGAGTGAATAGATCCTCTATTTACTGAATGTGGAGTGGAGATAATGTGAATACTTCGTCAATAGATGGTCAAGATTGAGGCACAGAGAAATGATCAAGTTTTTTCCCAAATCCATTTGTCAGCAGGTGTTCCATTTTTTTACTTTGTTTTTTATGAGATTAAAATGATTTTTAGTTGGAGTTATATTTGGCCTTATAATGTACTAATTGTTTCTACTTTTCAACTGAATGATTCTATTAAAAGGATAGGGTATCACTTACCTTCCAAATGCAATTGTTATTTTGAAAGTTGTTGTGAATCTTTTCAACATGTTTTTCTTGACAATTCACTAGCTATGGCCATCTGGAATTAGTATACAGTACACTGGTATGGTGTTACAAAAATGGTGGGTTTAAATTTCACTGGCATACAATTCACTGGTATGGCTGTCTGTAGCTTCTGGTGTGTTTAGATGGGTTCAACAAATGCAGCTTCTGGTGTATTTAATGATGCCAACTTGTTGTTTGTTCCTTGAAACTCTTAGTCTTAGGATGAATTTAATCTTTTATATCAGTTGGGAGTTACTAATATTGATGTTTTTAGCTTAAAATTAGAATTTTTTTATGAATTAAGCCTCTGACTCTTGTGGTGAGATTTTATGTTGATGGAGTAGCCATCAACATTGCTCTTGTGTGGATTACACTTTTTCTCAGTTTAAGTTGAAAGTGATTCTTCTTCACTGGTCAGAATGATTGAGTAGAGAAATATTTACTCTTACGTGGTGCTACAAAAATGATGACCTGAGATGATGGTTTCAACAAATGATAGCCGCTATAGTGTGTTTAATGTTATAGAATGCTTAGATTTTCATGTTGTTTGTACCTTCTGGTGTGTTTAGATGGGTTCAACAAATATAACTTTTGGTGTGTTTAATGATATCAACTTGTCACTTGCTCCTTGAAAATCTTACTCTTAGGATGAATCTAATTTTCTTTATAGTTACTAATATCGATGCTTTTTAGTCTAAAATTAGAATTTTTTTCTTGAGTCCAATAAATGATAGCTTCTGGTGTATTTAATGTTACAGAATGTTACAAATATAGTGACCCAAAATGAATTTTGATCAAAGAGTCTTAATGTTATATAGAATTCTGGCTAGAATGTTATATAATCCTTTTATTGTGTATGAAGGGATTGTCAAATTTTTTAGTTGGAGAGTTACAATCATGATAGCATGTTACAGAATGTTTTCTACTTTAGAATTTTTTTTTGTATGAAGGGTTACGATCAAATTTTTTAGTTGGAGAGTTATGATCATAATATCATGTATGGAGGGATTGTCAAAATTTTAACCAGAATTTCTTTTTTGTTACAAAATGTTACGATCATGATAGCATGATTGGCTCTTCTATCATGATCCGCATCTTCAATAAGAATACTATGTCTAACAAATGTTGGTCAAAGTGTCTAAATCCTTATTGTTACATCAATTATCAAGTTTTTACCTTCAAGGACTTGAACTCAAGTGGCACACATAGCAACAAACATACACAAATAACAAGATTGATTTGTTCATTGAAGTATGCATGGTAGTGATATATATACTACTTCTACTTGAATGCCAAGATTAAGGTATTCACTGAAATATTGGAAATGAAATGAATTGCATTTCTGTATTGCTTACGACAACATCAACAATAACAATAACAGCAACACTAACTTGTAGCACATAAAGATGGTCATAACATCAACATCAACATCAATAACAACAATGATCAACAACAACAACATTAATGACCTGTAGTACATCATTATATTCATAATAATATCAACATCAACAACAACAACAATGATCAACAGCAACATGATATTATAACCGTATCCATTTTTGAAATGCGGATACGGATCGGATACGGTACGGATATGGGTGTTACCATATACGTATCCATTTTTGAAATGCGGATACGGATACGAATACGGATATCATACGGATAGGAAATTTACATATCCATATCCTTAAAAAACGGATACGGATACGGAACGGATAAAAGGGGATCGGATAC
>JAMKQA010039989.1:0-24609 GCA_024699735.1 Posidonia australis | reverse complement strand
TTATGTGTTCCACTACATTTTGTTCCTCAAGCATTTTGCAAGAGTTATACCTTTGAAGGAGAAGTTGAGTTGTCATTTCTGTTGTTTTATCATATTTTCCCTTCTAAGCATTCCACAATGTGTAAGATGTAGTGTATATTTCAAAACATTTTAATAAACTATCCTTCATAAACATGAACATAAGATTTTTAGCCTTTTTGTCATCAATTTTTAATTTTTCATGTTTTTCCGCTTCAGAAGCGTCATTTGGAAATTCCAGAGGATTAACTTCTATAGCATGTTCAATATTGTCATATTCTAGTGCATGTCTAATTTTCTGGTACCACATCTCATAGTTAGCCCCATTCAATTTCTTTATCCTAGCCAATTCGGTTGTGAACAGTTTGCTAGCCATTTCTTAAATCTACAACAAATATGGATTTTTGAATTTAAAAAATTGTGCAATTTCTCAAGCAAACAATAGATTATAATTTCAAAACTAAAACAATATTTAAAACTTTAAAAAGATATATGAGTTCTAGATTCTAAATGCAAAGAATCAAGCTAGTGCACCAGAATAGGTGCGCCTGAGAGGTGCGCCACCTAAGTGCGCCTGGTAGGTTATTAAAACAGATTTTGTAATTTTTAATCACTTATTGATCAAGATCTTAATTAATCAAATATGCAACTAAATTTAAGTTTTAAGTTCTTAACAATAGATATTTACCATTCCTAAAACATGCAAAAATTTAATCACCAATATCTTAAATTCCTTATCAAACATGCAATGATATGTAAGATATGAATTCGTAAAGATTATTAATCTTTATAACAGATTATTTCCGAATTTTATATAATGACTACTTGACTTTTAAATTTCAAAGATAATGCAAAAAATTTGATTCTAAATTTACAACTTCAAACTTGCATATTTCAATCAAGATGTAAATAATATGTATTTAAAAATATTTAAACATGCTAACCTAACCCCTTGTTTTTAAATTAATCAAGCACGTAATATATGCACCCACCCCTCTTTTCTCCTAAGTTAGAAAAATAAAATGCCTAACAAGTGAAGATGAAAACATGGGCTGAGAAAGAGGGCAAAATAGGGCAGACGTGCGTGCTGGGATTTGGGGCTCGCCGGCGCTAGTGAGCCGGGGAGGAGCGTGCGGGCAACGACGAACGGTGCACGTGTGCAGAGGTTTGGCGCGGTGGCTTCTGTGCGCAGGGGCAGAGCCGGGCAGAAGAGCGGCGGCTAGAGTAGGCAGCGGTGGTCGTCGACCTGCAACGAGCGGTGGACGCGAGCAGGGACACGGGACGGAGGCACGAATGGTTGTGCGGGCGGTGGTGCAACGCACGAGGAGGGGAGGCGTGGTGGATGACGACCGCGCTTGCTGCGCATGGTCGCGGGTGGCAGGGGAGGTGCAGACAGCGCCGATGTCCTGCGGATACGGGCAACACAGTTGTAGGGGAGGGTTTTCCGGGCTGTTCAGCGAACAACGACGGAGCGTGTCTCTGATACCACTTGAAGGTCGTCAGATGTGGGCTCCGGCGAGGTCGAGTATTCCAGGGAACGAGGTATGTCATTCACTGATACTATTCCCTCTGTTTTCCTGTCTATTTATAGTGGAGCCACAACTCCTCCACCACCCTCCGCCTCCAATAACGGCTCCTCCTTATTAACACCGGCCAATAACTCCGGTGAGTCAATGCCATTAAATCAAGGAGGAAACGGTCGTCTGTTTCCTCCTTTGACCACATTGACTGTAACAGTGGTCTTCATGACCACCAGTCAACAGAGACTAGGCCATGTTGATATGAGTCAATTATCCAAATTGTCCAAAGGTGAATATATTATTGGGTTACCAAAATTAGATTTTAAAAAGGACAAACTTTGTGATGCTTGTCAATTCGAAAAACAGTCAAAATCATCTTTTAAGGCTAAAGACATGATGTCCACCACCAAATCTCTTGAGCTTATTCATATGAATTTATTTGATCCTAGTAGGACTCTAGGCTTTGGTGGAAAAAGATATGTTTTCGTTATAGTTGATGATTTTTCAAGATTTACTTTGGTTTTGTTTTTGACAAACAAAAATGATGTTTTCAATGAATTTCAAAAAAATTGTAAGAAAGTTTAAAATGAAAAGGATTTGAACATTATCAAAATAAGAAATGATCATGGTGGAGAATTTGACATTGAAGATTTTGAATGTTTTTGTGAAACAAACGGATTTGAACATAATTTTTCTTTTCCTCGGGCTCCTTCACAAAATGGAGTAATTGAGTGGAAAAATAAAACTTTATAAGAAATGACTAGGACTATGCTTTGTGAAAATAATTTATCAAAGTATCTTTGGACCAAAGGTGTAAATACAACTTATTATGTTTTAAATCGTGTTTTACTTAGATCCATCTTAAACAAAACTCCCTTTGAACTTTTGGTTTGGTAGAACTCCTTGCATTTCTTATTTTAAAGTTTTTGGGTCTAAATGCTTTATATTAAAAACCAAGGATGCTATGGACAAATTCGACTCTAAATTTAATGAAGGAATCCTTAACGGTTATTTTTCTAGGAGTAAGGCATACAGAATCTTTAGTAAAAGAACTCAAACTTCAAGATTGTACTGGAGAAGTTTTTACAGCAATATGTCCATCGCATTCAGCATAAGTCCACCATAAGAGACCTCCTCACTAAAAAGATGAAACTTGAGGAGGATTTCATGACCTTCGCTGGTAGATGGAGAGATATGGTTGCTAGATTTGAATGCTACACACCTGAAAGCCAAGCCGTCGAGGTCATAGCCTGGAACACAACTAGAGCACAAAGAATGGACTCACTAATGGGTGACTTCCAGACATACTCCCAAGTATACGACCACGCTACAAGAGTCCTCTGCAACACAGAGGACCAATGTAATACTTGTGGCCAAATTATCCAAAATAAATGTAATTTTGTTCCTGTAATTTAGATAATTAGTATAATGATGTGAATTTGTGTTGAGCTCTCCCCAATTTATTGGAAATTTCTCTGAAATATTTACTCATTGTGTGGTTCATTGGCATTTTGTAACCCATGTTTGTGTGTGGGACCAAAACGGGAGAAGTTAGCTTTGTCCAGTGCCCACCGTCGTTCACTATGCATCCTTCTCAAAGAGACTGGTGTTAGATGGGCTGAGTAAGATGACCTGAGTACTCAAATAAAAATGGAACGTTGGAAGAACGCATCTCCATGCAATGATGAAAAGAAAAGAAAAAAGTTTAGTGAGGTCCGTTAACTAGGACAGTGGTATACCCACACTAGAACTTTTACCGTGACAGTGCAGGTGGTTGAGGTTGGTACCTCTCCAACTGCTTGTGGTCAGGTCACCACTAATTAAGATTGTGTTAGGAGTTTTAGCCAGATTCTAGCTGAGATAAGAACAGAGTGTTAGGACTAGTTTTAGCCAAAGAATTGTGTTTTAACCAGATTTGATATTTGTGTTTTGAACTAAAGTGTAATCTAGAGTTATTTCCAAAAAAGCATTAGAGCATGAGATTTTAAAACAAAAAGAGAAAGTTTTTGAGAAAAGCATGAAGATTTCTTAATAGATTTATGAAAGAAATTTTGTTTCCCAAAAGAAATGTTTTGTTGAGAATTTCCAAAAAGGATTTTAAAAATGTTTTATTCTAGGTTTGAAAATCCAGAGTATAGTTTTGAGACGTTCTCTAGAATATAGTTTTGAGAAGTTTTCCGTCTTATTTTAGTGAGTGTGTACTGGGTGACTTAGAAGTCACTTACGCATGTTTTGTAATGTTTTGTTTTTAGATCCTCAGTTGGAGTGTAATCTAGCCCAATGCTCGTAGGTAGCAGCCACTAGCCGCACACAGGTTCTGCGAAGTTAGTTGCTTAGTTTTCTTTTTAGTCCAATTAATTTCCCAGTTAGTAGTATCATTCTTGTAACGCCTCGTTTGGGGGATGTTACAGAGTGGTATTAGAGTCTAGGTTGCATTAAGTGTACTTACTTATTGGTGTCCAGATAAGTGGCTCCATAGAACTACACAAGAAGAGTGTTGCACTTGACTATTGTGTTTTTCTTGGTGGTAGCAAGATGCCGAGAGGCTAAGGATGAGGCAGGACCTCAGCATCAGGGTTTGGCATAAAGCAGGGTGGAGGTACCTAGAGGGACATGAGGCAGGAGATAGGCTAGATGATGCAAGGATTTGTTTAGTCCCTCAGTGGCAGCCACAAGGAAGAGGCCAAGGGTGACCTGTGGATCACACAATTTTGCCTGTTGAAAGCGCCAACCCTGAACGATCGTGGCAAGCTAGAGGAATGTGAGTTTTGGCTTCTAGAGGTAGAGAAGATTCTAGAAGGCATGGAGCGCCCAGCAGAGAAGTGGGTTCGACTAGCTACCTTCTATCTCAAGGGTGATGTCGACCAATGGTGGAGGGCTACATACCGCATCAAGTTTCCCAACCAAGATCTACTGATGATTTCCTAGGAAGATCTCGAAAACATGTTCTATGAAAGGTTCTTCCCTTAGCACGAGAGACACAAGCTAGACAGGAACTTCAGGAACCTGAAGTAAGGAAACATGTTTGTGGCAGAGTATGAAGTGACCTTCCATTGGCTAGAGCAATTTTCTCATATTATTATCATCGAGAAGAACAGAGCAAAGAAGTTCGTGGAGAGGCTGAATCCCACACTTAGATTGAGGGTTCTTTGTTTCTGATGCCATACGTTGACCAATGTAGTGGAGCTTGCAACTTGCTATGAGGATTATCATCGATTGTTCCTAGAGGAGCACCCCAAGGGAAAGGAAAAGAAGTTTACTCCACAGCTTCCTACATTTGTCACACCAAGCTCTGGTAGTTTTGGGAGCTCTAGAAAGAAGAGAAAGGAGCGCTCTGAGTCTATTATGGAGGAAGGGCGCAATGTTGTTAGGAAGGGAAGTGCCAGATCCAGCCAGATCAGTTATGGAGAAATCCAAGAGATGCTTGATGAGTTGACGGACTCATCGTCGGATAGTTTCGGTTATCAGCCTGAGGAGAAAGGGGCATGGCAAGACTAATGGGCTTGCCGACCGAAAAGTGACATGTGACGGAGGTCATCCGGGTAGTTTGGGGTACCAGCCCAAGAGGGGCAACTTAGATCCTGCTCGGCTGGACAGGGATCTAGGAGGAGGATATGACAAGATATCGAACTTGTTGGGCCGACAAAAGAATAAAGGAAATAAGATAGAACCTAATCACTATCGGTGTACAGACAGATCGACTAGGAGCAGACAGAATAGAGCCTAGTCGTTGTCGGTGTATAGACAAATCAGCTAGGAGTAGACAGAATAGAACCTAGTTGTTGTCGGTGTACAAACAGATTAGCTAGGAGCGGACAGAATAGAACCAAGTTGCTGTCGGTGTACAGACAGGTCGGCTAGGAGCGGACAGAATAGAACCTAGTCGTTGTCGATGTATAGACAAGTCAGCTAGGAGCGGACAGAATAGAACCTAGTCGTTGTCAATGTACAGACAGATCGGCTAAGAGCAGACAAAATAGAACCTAGTCGCTGTGGGTGTACAAACATATCAGCTAGGAGCGGACAGAATAGAACCTAAGCACTGTCGGTGTACAGACAGATCGACTAGGAGCAGACAAAATAGAACCAAGCCGCTGTCGATGCATAGACAAATCGGCTAGGAGCGGACAAAAAGGAGAGAGCTAACAAGTTATCGGACTTGTCAGGTTGACAAAGAAAGGGGAGAGCTGACAAGTTATCAGACTTGTTGGGCTGACAAAGAAATGGGAGAGCTGACAAGTTATCGGACTTGTCGGTTTGACAAAAAAAGGAGAGAGCTGATTGATGAGAGCGATTGCCGCTGTCGGTCTGACGTTGTCTCTTCCTAGGTGTTCCCTGAGCTTCCTGCAAGGCAGGGGTAGATCTATAATTTTGCCTGATCGTACTGAATTCCATCCATGGCTGACTCTACTCCAAAGGGTGTCTTCGCAAACTGTCATGAGGTGCGTGAGAGCCTTTGGCAGATGGATGGGGCTCAAGATCCCTTTACGCAATGATAGAGGCAAAATTGTAATTTTTTAGCTGAGGTGGAATCCACTGCAAGTTGGCTACATAGTTCCGGAGTGATCTTGGGCTTGACTGAGGGTGGAGGGATTCTTGGCAGGTCCTAATTGGCAGTCGGAGTGCCATCAACCCCGGGGTCGGTTGACAGCGGCATTATGGTAACTTTACCCTGAACTGTCAAGTTTCGAAAGTTTTTGAGAATAAGCTGAATTCTAGTGTAAGAGGCATTCTTGACCACTCACGGGAGGTCAAGCCCGATAGACAATCTGCCTCGGTGGTGGCCGAGGGTCTCCTTGTAATTTATAAAATAATGGGGGGTTTTTCTACAAATTCTCCTTGAACCATTTTATGAGCTCGAACTGCTGCTTTGTGATTGATGCTCATGTGCTGATCAAACTCTTGGAGCCTTATCTTCACCTCTGACTACACAAAATCAGGGTCTCAGTACGCGTAGATGTTTCGAGGGCCTCTCTGCAAAGTTTCCAGCTCTGAGGTACTCGAGGACTCTTCGAGGGAAAGAAACCCCCGTGAGCTGCCTGATGTTGCTCTGAGTTCCTTGGTCCTATTTCGGGGGGTAAGACCTGACAAGAGAATATTTTTCGGTGCCTAGGTGAACTTAGGGACCTACCTGCAATTTCAAGGAACTATGGTAAAATTCTGCAAAACTGCTCATCGAGGTCGATTCAGGAGGCGATTCATGTCCCGAAAACTTTGTCTGGGGTCCTGGAAGGTATGAAGACATTTCTAGCCTTCTCTAATTTTTTGAGGGATGATTTTGCCATTTGTTGGGTAAATTGTGCTTTGGTCCAAAACTCTATGGAAGTTGTCTGAGGGGCTAGAATAAATTTCTCCAGACATGTAGGGTCCACTGACAGTTATTCCTACATTGAATGGGTGCATGGCGGTTAGTCCCCCTCTCCATGCTTCTTCATGAAAAATTCCTGCATGCTTCTTTCTTATGAACAAGACAAAAAAAGACCATTTAAAAGGCCCCCCTCCCCACACGAGCTGTCCTTTTTTCTCTCCCGCCTGCCTTCTCATCTTCCCTTTTCCTCACTGAACGGTAGCTAGGGCTCGGGTGGTGGAACCATGGTGCGGGCATGACGGCACAGGTGTAGGCGGAGCGACATTCGTGTGGGGACAACGGAGCAGCTCAGGGACGTCGTGAGCAGGCGATAGGCACGTGCACAGTGGGTTCGACGCTATTGGGGCGTGCATCACCGACGCGAGGAGGAGTGGCGGAAATGGTATGCTCTTCTCCTTCACCTCTCTTTTTTTTTCCTTGCTTGCTCGCTTGTTTTTCTTTGTGTTTTCCGTTTTCTCGAGCATGTGGGCTTCCTCCACCCCTCTCTCACCGTCGATGGGCTGCTTAGCGACGTCGACAGTGAGGTCTGTCAGTGGAGTGGTTAGGGTGTCCCCGTGACACCGTGGTTGGGCACCGAGGGGTGGGTTACTGCTGGCCCCGCATGGTGGTTGGTCATCATTGGAGACCATGCCAGTGGTAGTGGGCTAACGGCGGTGAGGCGGTGTTTCTCTCCCCCTTCGCGCATACGCCATTACCATCATGTTGCTTGGGGACAGAACATCAAAACCTTGCCCAAATAAAGTTGCCACACCATGTTTGCACAATGTCACTGATCACCTTGAACAAAGTTTGAATGATAACGTAAATAAGCCCTGGATTAGCTTGAAAACTGGCTTTTGCATTCTTGTCCGGCAAATTTTGTTGAATAATGCTTTAATTTTTTGCTTACACTTATGTTTATGCTTGATTGCATCATGCCACTTGAATTAGTGCCTTGGTTCTACTATAGAATGCCACTAATTTATTTAAATGATGTAGCACAACGACCACCGATTTTTGTTCAAATAAAACCCTCATTCTGCTTAAGTGTTGTGTCCTTTATTTGAATAGAACTTTTGCCGCCATGAATATTTGCACCTTTTTAGTGTTTCGGTCCATTATTATTTTTGAACTTCTGTTATGTCAGTGCTTGTTTTGAATATGAAGAATTTTGACATCGTTTGATGGCAGTTAGGCCTGGTATTCTTGCTTCTAACCGGCCATGTTTCATGCAGTCTGACTTTAAGTTCGAGGCCAAGGTGACCCAGGCGAGCGAGACTGCCTCTAACTCGCAGGCTCAAGGTCGTCGGGCCAGCTCACGATCTAGGGCTACTTCCACCTCTCGGGCATCAGAGGATGCGATGCCCAACATACCCGAGGATGTAAGAAATCAACACTTCCCTTGCTCTACTGCTTTCTTCTTTTGGCATACTTTGATATTGCTGACTTTAATTGTATTATTAGCAAGAATCTGGCAACTTCAGGGGTTGGTTGTTATATGGGAATCACATTTGCAACCGCGACGATTTTAAGGTAACTTTTCCTTTTTCACACAAATTCTTATTGATTGTCTGTGATTTCTCACCCTGCTATTTGTTGCTTCTTAGGTTGGCGATATTGGGCGAGTGATGCGGTGTCTCTGGACACCAATGCTGGAGCATTTTGAGTGCCTCCCTGGCTTCTTGAAGGAATTTCTGCTCCACGGCACACCTTTCGGGAGCCTCTTGCGGTTTCAGGCAATCCACGGTCACTACGAGTTCTTCTGGCCGCTCACGGAGTAGTGGCGGCTCGAGACCCACACCGTCCATCTTCCCTTCGGCAAGATGACAGTCCTGCCACAACACTGGGCTTTGCTAACGGGCTTCAACTTCGGGAAGGAGCCCATCGTAGGAAAGGCTACCTTGGGATTCGCCAAGGTGTCAGAGCTTCTTGGCCGCGAGTGTCCTCCACTGACTCGATCAGCACACTACCTTCGTTACAGTTGGATAAGGGAGTGAAACCAATTCTGGCCGAATCCTGCGTCGGGTTCGAGGGAGGTAGAGTTCGTTCTTCGCCATTTTCTAATGGAGCTGATGGTGCTCATCTTTTACGACACCTCTGGGTATTGCATCTCGGCAGACTGGTTGATCTACCTCGCTGACTTGGACCATTTGGATCGGTACGACTGGGGTAGTGCCAGTTATACTTACATGCTCTACAGCTTGGACTGCGTTGTGAAAAGCAACCAACGATCCCATGTGAGGCTATATCCACTGTTGACGGTAAGCTTCTGCATTGCCTCCTTTTGCTTATATTGTGACTGTATTCTGACTTGACCTATTCTTCTATGTTCGCAGTACTAGTGGATGGAGCACTACATGTGTGACCATGCTGGTGGAACCCCGCACGGCTCTCCTATGGTGCGTGTAAGCACACGAGGAGTCCTGATACAGTCATGACGAAAATGGTGAATCCGGAGAAGAAGACTAGACTCAGAAACACCAAGGAAAGATGAGAAAGGATAAGGAAAGGAGTCACCACCTAGTCTTTTAATGGAAAGACGAGGAAAACTAAATACGAAAGAAAACTAAGAAGAAAACAAGATGAAGAAAACATGTATGCTCCGTGCCTAATGGATGTAGTGCACAAATCAATGTGGGCCAGAGAAAGGGTAAGGATTCTTGTTACGCATGGGGAAGGGGTTAGGCACCCCCATGTGCCCCAGGAACTCAGTCTTTCTAGGTTTCCTACTTGCTAAATGGTCTATTGTGTGTATGCTTGCCTATCTTGAGTGTACATGCTAAATATGACTGGAAAACATGCCAAATCGAAGAGAAGAAAAGAATAAAAGGAAAGAAGATAATCCGAGGGTCAAATGTAGGCATTGAGAATGTCGATTAACTGTATGCCCGTGGGCGATAAGGAAAATCATGAAAATCGAGAAACTCGCGGAAAGCATCACGTAATTCAGCGGAAACTCAAATAAATCCGAGAAAATCAAATTGGAGAAAATAATCCACATTCAGGACAATGTCGGCATTGTTAAGCCTGTTAGTGTACACCCTTGGGCGATGGAAAGCCAAATCAAATCAAAATTGCGAAAGTTTGAAGAAATCCGGGAAACGATGGGAAAACCAAGCTTGAAAAGAGTTAGAAATGCGTGCACGATGTAAGGAAGAAATCACGAGAAAATATACATAAAAAATAGCAACAAAATGTGCAAAATGCATGCAAGAGTGTAAAAATGTGAATTATAGGGGCTTTTGTGCAAAAATCCTAAATTCTAAGTGAAAACTGAAATTCAGAAGCTAAATCATAAAAAATACATAGAGAAACACATTTCATGTAATTTTGAAGAAATCTAGGGTCAAATGTGCAAATCTGTGCATTTTTGGCCAAATTAAAGATTTCTAGGGGTCAAAATGCAATTTTGCCATTAAAACAAGTATTTAATGCAATTCTGAAGAAATTCAGGACAAAATATGCAAGAATAAGAGTCCATGTTTGAAAACAAAAAAATTTCAGAGACTTACATGCAAATTTACCTTTGAAAACATGCATTCAGTGTGAAATCAGTAAAATTCAGGGGCTAAAATGCAATTCAGGTCAAGTTTGAGCAAATACTTAAATTCTCAGGGTTTAACTTGCAATTTTGATATAGAAATATGCATTCAAAACTATTTCAACAAAGCTCAGGGTTTTTATGCAAAAGTGCGGGATTTAATTGCATGAAAAGCTACTCTAGAGGTTTTTATCTAACTTTTAAGCCTGGAAAACATTTTTAAAAACTTACAGGGGTTCCTATGCAATATGTCAAGACAAACATTATTTAAATGATTTGAAAGTATATGCAGGGACCTAAAAGTAAGGAAACAGACCTATTTGTAAGAAATAAGGACCTAACTGTAAGAAAACAAAAGCATCAGAAGTTTATTCAAAGAAAACTTATTTTTTAAATTTTTTTTAAAAGAAAAGGAATCGATGGTCGCCAACGACAAAACTCCGCCGTCGACGACAAAGCCTAATCAAAGATCAGACCCCGCGGGGAGCAAGAAAAGGAGGAGAGGGTAAGATCCAACGGTTTGGATCGAAGGCTCGACGGTCGGAAGAGGCTGCCCGTCTCCCTCGCCGTCGTGACTGCTCTGGTGACAGTGCTGGAGGCACTGACACGGTGACCTTGGGCTGCTGGAGGCTTGGCGGTGCGGTGAGGAACATTTCTCCTCTTCCAGAAGCAAGAATGGGACACTCTTCCCATCTTCGAACCTCGCTTGCCGTCGAAGCGATCCAACTCTGGCGAGCTCGACTGTGGTGGTGATCTAGTGCACGAGGCTTGGCTTCGATGGATCTGAAGTGCTGGGGGTGTGTCGTGTAATGTTTCTGGAGGCTTGGAGTGGCACGACGATGCAAGAGGAGCACGATCCATCGCTGTTATCAGTCATCTTCCCCGGCGACGGCGAGACGTTGCGATTCTGGCGAGCTTCCACTAGCGCCTTCCACAGCGATTGAAGTGGGGTTTCGATGAGTGGAATAGCAAGAGGAGGTCCAGGGGAGGAAGATCTAATACCTTGGGGCTCGAATCAACCAGTGGATTCGTGCCCCCACCTAAACCGCAGGAGAATTGCTCTAGTGAGGCCTGAGAGCTTGATTCCAGCCCAGGAACGCCTCTGGCTTGACTGGAATCGAACGGGGAAGGAAGAGGGAGATCCAAGAAGCTAAAATGTAGAGAAATTGAGGCTTGTGGAGGGCTTACATGGACTGGTAGTGAGCTTGTCTGTCGGAGCTTGCTGGAGGCTGCCGGAGCTCACCGAAGATGGCTGGAAACTTTGATTTCTCTCCTCCACAAGCTTCCTCTTTTCTCCTGGATCACTCTGGTTGCTCTGGTTGGGAGGAAAAATCTTGGGGAGCTCTCCTCTCAAGTTTTTCAACTATCCCCTACTCACTTGCAAATGGGGCCATTTATAGGCTTCCAAATGGCTTGGTTGGTTGTTACGGTTAGAGTGGGAGGTGGTTAGAGTAAAGTGGAAAGTGGTTAAGGTTGTTGGAGGGAAGTGGGAAGTGGTTAAAGTGATTGGAGTGAAGTGGGAAGTGGTTAAGGTTGTTGAAGTGAAGTGGGAAATGGTTAAGGTTGTTAGAGTGATGTGGGAAGTAGTTAGATTTGTTTTGGTTGTTACATGAGTTTGTTAAATTAACTATGATGTAGTGGAAGTTAGTTAGGTTGTTGGGGTTTGACTTTAAGATTTTGGATTTGACTTATGGTTTAAGGTTTGACTTAGAGTTTGACCTAGGTTTTACGGTTTGGATTAGGGTTTTGAATTTTGTTTAGGTCTTAACCTAGGGTTTAAGGTTTGGATTGGGGTTTAATCTAGGTTTTAGGGTTTATTTAAGGTTTTATGGTTTTGTTTAGTTTTTTAGGGTTTTTAGGATTTTTTAGTTTTTATTTAGAGTTTTCTAAGGTTTTTTAGGATTTGTTAAGATTTTATGGTTTATTTAAAGTTTTATGATTTTGTTTGGTTTTTTAGGGTTTTCCTAGGGTTTTTAGAGTCTTGTTAGGGTATTGTCCAATTGCAAGCATATTGGGGTGTCTACAACATGCGGGGCCATTACTTCTTTCACCTCTACCCCAGACTTCTTCCGCTCCCCTGGCAGTGGTGCGAGCTAGACCCCTGCACTACAACAGGAGTATACGGCTACGAGTCCTACCGCTACCTGCTAGACTTGTCGATTCACAATGTGAGTTTGTGAACACTATACTTGTTTTCTATTTCCTCTATTCTTTTGACATGCTAAACTGACTTGTGTTCAATTCTACCCTTGACAGGTCGAGTTGAGGTTCTTTGAACGGTACGTTGGGTTGGACTGGGAGCCTTTGATCTCTGCTCGGACCTACTGCCGAAAGCAAATGAACTTTTTCTGCTTCAAGAAATTTGCCTTCTACCTACATGGCCGAGTTCGTCACTAGTTCACTTCAGAGTTCAGCATCCCGCTTCCGCCTCCTGTCGAGATAGAGCCTCTGGCCACTACCTGCGTACAGGCTCGCTCTATTGCAACCGAGATCATGGTCGATCGAAGCCAGTACTTCCTCCATCCCACCGATTATGACGAATATCTGGAGTGGTACGAGCACACTAGCAAGCTATACCTCTTCGAGGAGGACCTCCGCGAACAGCATCGGAAAATGTGGTTCATGGAGAACTAGGCCGAGGTAAAGTTTTGTTTTCCTAGCAGCATAATCTGGCTCCGCAATTCTGACTGTTATGATATAAGTGTTTGCTTTTGTTGCAGTGGTTCGAGGACAGACTGAGCAACTTCTACGCTCAGATGCGACGAGCCAAGGTATTGTGTTACACCTCCCCAGTCTTTTAATTTCTTGATAACATACACTTGATCATACTGATAACATTATCCTCATGTGTAACAGGCCCAGTGGGAAGCTCACGGGGAGGTAAGTGCTTTACATGTCTTATGTCTATTACTTTTTTCTGTGTCTGTTCTGAACTAACCTTCTTATTCCAGGGATACCAGGTGGAGGATGTCATCCTTGGGAGTAGTGGTGACGAAGTCGACCCTGATCTTGAGGAGGATACTTCTTCCATTGGGGACTTGACGGGCGCTTCTACTTCTGGCCCCTTACGTGCTTGTGCAGCCTCAGCTACGACTGCTCGATGGCTCCAGCGTAAAGGCGAACGCCCCATCACCCGTGCCTCCCAGGGGCGGGATCCAGATGAAAGCGCCGACGAAGCTTGGGATTAGTTTCGATTCTAAAGTGCCACATTCCTTTAGCACATCTTCTAAGCGCATCCCATGTAATGCTGTGGCAACTAAAAATCCTTGATAATTACGTGTGAGTGATACGCACATCTGCTAAGTGCATCCCGGATGATTAGTGCAATAGCTGGAAATCCCTAGTGTGACCATGCCCACTCAGGTTTTCGACGTAGAGTCGCACTAGAGGGAGGAGGCCATAACCATGCTAGGATAGCGAAGGCACATGATAGGATAAAAACGAAAAAATAGAGTCGCCACCTAGTCTTTTAAGGGAAAGATGAGGAAAACCACAAACAAACCACAAAAAGATGAATGCATGAGATGCAAATGAAAAGGCCAGATGTCTACAAACCAAAGGATGGTTAAGGATTCCTATTACGCACGGGGAAGGTATTAGGCACCCCCGTACCCCCAAGAAACTCGATTTTTCTAGTTCAATTCGCTTGCTAAAGGCTGAATAATGATTGCTAAGCCTAAATTGTGCTCTAATCATGCTAATATGAATGCTAAGACAAGACTAGATGGATGTGCAAGATGGTACGCGAAAACTTGAAGAAATCCACACGAAATGATGAAATCACGAAACACGACGCGACAAAGAAAATCACATGAAATGATGACGTTTTTGGAGAAAATGACTCAAAAAATCACACCGACCTCAAGAATAAAAAATGCAATAAACCCAAATCATCAAAATCATAGAAAACATCGTGGAAACCAAGATGGAAAAATTGCAAAGAAGTCCGTGTAAAATAGGCAAATGGCGACGCATGAAGAAAATCACATAAAATGACAGTGTTTTTGAAAAGAATACTTTGGAAAACCATACTGATATCAAAAAGGTCGAGAATGGGATCAACCCAAGTTATCGGAATCATGGAAAAAGCCTTAAAAATCAAAAGGGAGTAATAATCTACAAGTGGGTCAATTTGGGCCTATAAGTTAGTTAGTGTATGCCATCAGACAATGAAATTCAAATCAAATCGAAAAATACAAAATGTAGGAGTAAAGGAAATCAAATCGAATGTTGGGTGAAGGATTCCAAAAACGAAATAAGGAAAAATCCACGAAAAACCACATGGGATGCACGCTCGCTCGAAAAGGATGGGATGATGTGCAAATGTGATGAAAAACTATGTGAAGTGCATGAAAGAGTATCTAAGTGTGTAAGGGATGTTGAGGAATGACTTAGACAAAGATTCTGCATGACTGAGTGCAAAACTAACATGCATGTGCATGAATTAGTGGCACAGGGGTAGTTTGGTCATTTCTATGGCCAGATGTGATAAATGCATGTATGTGGATGATGCATGATCTGAGATATGCCAAAATGTATGCGAAATGTCAGGAAAATGTTATTTACAAGAAAACACAGAAAAGACAAAGTTTTAAAAACAAGAAAAGGATGTAAATATGATAAAGGACAAGTAAAAAGACCAAAATGCAAAATTCACAAAAAGGGGGGAAAACCTAGATTAAAATATATTTAGTGACCTCTATCTTAGTGTGCATATGATGGATTAAAAGAAAATGTAGCATTGAGATGTGTGAAAATTGCACCTTGGTAATTTCTTGAGAATTCAGGGTCTAATGTGCAAAATTCACACATAAAGTGCAAATGTGAATAAAATGTGGAATTAAAGATCATTTTACAATGCAAACATGATTTTTAAATCAAATCTATATTTAGGTGCAAAAATATGAATAAAAGCAATGGAAAATGTTAAAAATGAGTGAAAACAATTAAAACCCTAAATCATGAATGTGAAATTAGTCTAAGGGTCTAGATCTAAATTTCTTATACTCAATGACTATATGCTTTGAGTCTAGGGGCTTACATGCAAAATTTCAGGCCTTAAATGTGATGAAAAATAGACTTTTATGATGAACAGAGTGATTATGAAGTCTTTCAGAATACAGAATGCAAATTTTACAAAGAAAGTTTATTTTTAAAAGCTCTAGGAGCGTAATGCAGAACTTCAGGACTTAAGTGCAAAGAAAGTATGATATCAAGGACCTAAATGTGATAAAATGATTACTAATGAACTAGTCATAAAGAAAATAAGACATGCAGGGGTCATATGCAATATTCACAGGAACAATAAAAGAAATAAAAAGTTATTTAAACTACAGGGGCTTAAACATAAAGAAAAGGTCTTAAAAGTAACGAAAGGAGGACCTAAGTGTAAAAATATTTAAAACTAAAGGGCCTGAGCTAAATAAGCTCCTTTTTAAGATCACTCGCGGATCGTCAGTGTCTCCACTCTAGCGCGAGCTCCAGCGACTATCCAACAGCACTACGACGGCGAAAAGGGTTCCGACGATGGTCCAGGAGGCTGGACGAAACGATGGCGAGACCCTCCGGAGAGTTGGACAGGGCAGGGGGGCCTGAGGCTCTCCCCCCATCTCTGGCTCCAGTGAGGAGTTGACCAGCATTGAGGAAGACGACAGCGAGCGAGCTGGCTACGACGCGGCGGCTGGAACGGTGCGGTGAGGATTAGAGAAGCTTTAGGGAGGCCTAGGGAGACTCCTGGAGGCGTCGATGAAGACTAGGGTGGCCTGAGGTGTTTCCCCTGTCTACTGTGCCAACGACAGGCACGACGGAGGTACGGGCGGTGCTCCAGGCTCTAGAATGATGGCGCAGCGGCTTGGCAAGGTTCCAGGCGGTTAGATGGAGCTTTTAGAGGTGGTCGTGAGTGGCAGGGGCGTCCGAAGGCTTCCAGCAGCTTGCATGACAGTGATCGGCGATCGACAGAGCAGCGACGGCGTTTTCAGGCACGGGAGGCCTGAAGTTCCCTTCCCTAATGAAAGGGACCCAGGGAGGAAGAGGAGGAAGGAGGGAGGAGAGGCCCGTAGGGCCTCGCCTGGCCCAGGCGGCCCGCGGCTTCGCCGATGGTGGTTAACCCACCACTGGAGGCGGAGGCAGAGGCGACGACGGGCAGAGGCAACCCACCCTGGCAAGGCCCGATTTAGAGGGTAGGAGAGCTCTCTAGGACTAACGGAGCATGCTTGAGATTGAAAGAGAGGGGAAAAGGAGTACCTGGTTGGCAGCGCTGTCTCCCCGACGATGTTCGACGGCGCGCTTCTCTGATGGCCACTCTGGTTGCGATGGTTCAGGGAAGTTCTAGGGCTACAAGTGAGTTGGAAGAGGTGCTCTCAAGGTGGAGGACTGTTAGGGCTCTCTCTAGGGTCAATTGTGGGGTTTCTCAGTGGTTTCAAGTGCTGGAAGAAGAAGGGCATGAGCTATCGGCTGCCAGTCCGTTTAAACTCCAGTGAGGTCTCTCCGCGTCGTTGATCCTCCTCTAGTGGATGGGCGTCGTTGGATCGGCGTGAACTTGAGAGGGGAATCATCGAAGATCCTGGAGGTCGTGAGATATGCATCGGAGATGTTGGGATGTCGCTGGAGTTGATGGGTTGATTGCCAGAGATTGCGGGTGTCATCGGAACTACCTTTTTCCTTTCCTAAGTTGCTGATTAAAGGAGAATATGGGTGTTGTGGGTTGAATAATGGGCTTGGGTTTTGGGCTTGTGTTTAGGGTTTTTTAGGTTTTTGTTTTTTTAGGAGTTTAAGGGATTTTGGGTTTTTAGATTTAGGTTTTTAATTGGGTTTTGTGATTTTCATTAAATTTTTGATTTTGTGATTTAAGGTTTAATTAATTGGTTTTAAATTAGGGATTTTTAGGATATTAATTATTTTAGGGTCTTTAAGATTTAATTAATTGATTAGGGTTTTTAGGATTTTAATTATTTTAGGATTTTTGTAATTTAATTAATTGATTTTAAATTAGGATTTTTAGGGTTTTATTATTTTAGGGTTTTTCTGAATTTAAATGGATTAAAGTTTTGTGTTGGAGTTTTAGTTTAGATTTAATTAGTTTTTTACTTGATTTAATTAGGAGTTAGTCTAAATTTTGGTTTAATTGGTTTTTATTAGGGTTTTGACATAGATTTTGATTTCATTGGTTTTTGCTTGATTTTGTATGAATTAGGGTTTCTTTTTAATTAGATTCAATTTTCAATGGATTTTATTGAATTTTGCTTGATTAGGGTTTTCCTTTTAATTAACATGTATTTTAAATGGTTTACATGTATTTTACTTGATTTCGATTATAATTAGGGTTTTCACTTGATTGATTTGGATTTTAAATGGTTTAAATGGATTTTATTTGATTTTGATTTTAATTAGGGTTTTTACTTGATTAAATTTGGATTTTAAGTGGATTTTATTTAATTTTGGTTTTAATTGGGGTTTTTAGTTGATTAGTTTGGATTTTAAATGTTTTAAATGAGTTTTGTTTGGTTTTAATTTTGATTAGGTCAGAGTGGGCTTGTGTGGGCCTTAATGGACTTGTGTGGGCTTGAGTGGGTTTGTGGGTTTAGGGTTTTGGTGGAGTTAGGGTTTAGGTTTGGTGGTCGCAACCAAAGCATCTTTCCAGAGGAGTCTGCTATCAAGTGACTACAAAATCTGGGTGTCTACACCTGGTAATTACGTGCATGTGATACGCACGCCTTCTCCATGCCTCTATTATAGGGCCAAATTCCCTTCTCATTACGCGCATATCCTCCGCACGACCATGACGCATGTGACCTCTGACACAATCATGGGTTGCCAATCTACAGCTACCCTACGAGCATTCCTTCTCCTTTAAGGGGGGACATTGGCGGAATGGGGGGCACCCATCCGCCTCACTTCCCTCCCGTTGGAGCTTCTCCCGTGGTTTGCTTCCTTCTCCTCCAGCTAACTCCTATCCTCCGGTTTTTCTACTGTCGTCGGCTTTGTCGCTCCTTCGCCGAACTCTTCTCTTCTTCTACTGTCGGTGTCCTCCTCCTGGGCATCATGGTGAGGTATTCATGGCAAGGAGGGAGGGATGCAAATCACGGGTTCTTGATGTTGCTCTTGTGTACTTTCTAGGGTTTCCCGATGATGGTTACTTCGCCCCACTGCTCGGACGTACTGAGATGCTGGATTGACATGCTTTTTAACGGTGACCGAGAGAAGCTACGCTGCTGGGGAATCTCTAGGCGACTCTTGAAGATAGAGAATGTGGAGGTGAGCCGATATCTTTTGTGCGTCGTGGCCAGATTCTGGAAGCCAGCCCATCATGTGTTTTGGTTTGGTCGTGAGGAATTGACCATCATCTTGGAAGAAACTAGTCAAATCTACAGCCTGTCGAGACTACTTGGGCTTCCGGTCTTCATGTGCCGAGACAGGTATGCGTCTGTCCTCTCCCTGCTAACTGGTCTAAGCACTGCAGAATACAGGAGGCACTTAATCTATGTAGACGGCTCTGAGCCCATGCTCCATGTAGATTACTTTGATGAAGTGATCATGAGGCGCTCCATGTTGGGCAAGGATCTATGGCTGCGTAGCTTCGTCCTTCGTTTTCTTAGGGAGCTCATATTCAGCCATGGCCGAATAACAGTAGCGGTCGAGGTGGCCGAGATCACTTTGGCGATGGTGAGCAAATCGATCGATCTGGCTCCTGTGGTTCTGGTGAAGACTTATCGGGGCCTGGACTGTGCCCTTCATCGATGTCGCCATTTCTACGGTTGTGGAGCATTGGTGCAAGTAGCCTTGAATTTTTCTGAGATTGGAGCATCACTGTTTAGTGACTTAATGCTTTGACAGGTATGGCTGGCAGTTCATATGGAAGTCGAGGTCCTATGTCCTCAGAGGTTGGCATTTGAGGCTTACTACCAGAGCAGGCACGCTCGGACCATTTCTAGTGTACAGGAGTTCTACGAGAAATTGGAGGGACTGTCCAAAGATCGGATAGCTTGGCGGATCGTGCCATCAACCACAGAGCCTTTCACAGTGTTCTTCAATCGCACTGACATGAGGGTGGTTGTCCTTCCTAGCCTGACTGGAGGAGTGGAGTATCATTCTGTTCGTGTCTTGTGTAAGTTTGGTCTTCACCAGGATGTATTTGAACAATTTCCAATGCCTAGCACCTTCCAACTGTATCCTCAAAATTCCACCATCATGACTGCTAAACTGGTTTGTCTGCTACGGACTGGTGTTAACCCTAGTGATCTGACTCTAGTGAGGGCACGAGCTATTCTGAGGCATATAAAGCAGACACACAAGCGGATTGGCTGATCAATGAAATGACTCCTGGTGCTCCTCTGTTTCACAATGCTAGTAGCTCAAAGAGGCCTCAGACTGAAAGGAATAGCTGATCTAAGCATATGTAGTGTAGTTCTGTGATTTCTCTCAACAGTTATACCCTTGAACTTGATGTTGAATGAAGGATTTATGCTCTTTCAATGTGTGTTCATTTATTTCTTTCTGCAACTAGCTTCTTTGAGCGACTATGTCATAGCATTAGGACTGGTCAAACCATCTACCCTTTTGAAGGCGTAGATTGGATACGTTACTGTGACTTGCCAAGTCTGGCCTCAAAGCCGGGTGTGTGGGAGGCACTTCCGTTACAAGTCGACCACTAGAGTCCCTGGTAGAAACGCGCATCTCCTACGTGTAGCTACGCCGCGACTCCCGAATGTGGGGGCAAATGTTGAAGTTCCCTAGTCTCCAAAGTCCTAGTCTGGAGCGCTTCTGGACTCGATGATCTACCTCTATCCATTCATTTTACTGACTTTTGGTATGGGATTATTGACTAGCATTGATCGTTTGGCCTGAAACACCTGGTCAAGCGTCCATTTGCCAAAATGCAACTGACATGCTCCTGGCTATGAGCGCTTGCCTGGTGGGACTTGACTAGAGGTTGCCGGTGTGTCCCTGGCTGTGATATGGCTGATTGGAGATGGCCACGAGGGCAGCTAACATGCCCCTGGCTACAGATGCTCTACTGAAGTCAACCATGTTGGCAACTAACATGCCCCTACTACAAATGTTCTGCTAAAGTCAACCATGTGGGTAGTTGACATGCCCTTAGTTCAAATGTTCTCCTGAGGTCAACCATGTGGACAACTGACATGCCCTTGGCTGGAGGTGGGCCAATGACGTCGACCAAGAGGGCAATGGACATGCCCTTGACTAGAGACTAGGCAGAATCCTGTCCCATGATAGCAATGATGGGAAGGTAATGTAGATGCAGATTCATGGATTGTGTTTACTTACTCACGCTGGGCCTTCAGCATTAGGAAAGCTTCGATGCCTAATCGAGCGGAAATGGGGGATCTTGCTGCCTGATGGACTCTATCCGGATCCCTAGCTGGCAGGTGATACTCTGGGTAACGGGGCGGTTATGTTAGGATAGTGGATGTCAAAATGATGGATATTTGGTTGGTGACGAGATTAGGACTCCACATCAAACTTTCTGGGTCCCACACCTGCTCTTTTATATTATCAGCTTTTCTTTTTACTCCCTCCTAGGTGTGTGGGTTCACTCTACTCCTATCGGGGGTAATGGACACCATAGTGGGTGATTTTTACTAAGAAAGGGGGCTAGTCCTTCGATCACGTGGGTAGTTTAGACGCATGCTCCGACTCCTCCCCAGGGTATAGTAGGGGTAGAGTTGGCCCACACACCTCTCTCTAAGGCTGGCTTTTGTCTTCGCTTTCTATCTTTTCATTTCTTTTGTACCCACTATGCATTATGATTTTTCTTGCTCACTCTCGCTCACACCCTAGTATTTTATCTCCCTCTTGAAGGTGCGGGTCCTTAGAGAGTTTGAAAGCTTCGTCCTGCTCATGATGGGTGGGGCTTCCTCACTTGCTAGATGATTCGGATAGAACCCCTTGGGAGGTGAGAACCCTTCCAAGGTAGGCTTAGCTTTTCTGATTTTCATCATTGAGCCATTATGCAGATGGTGTATGTGTATGCATGCCTATATAAGAATCAAAAATATAAGGATGTCGAGTGCACATGCAGTATGAATGCAGGGATGTGCGTTACGATAACACAACATGAATGCATTGGAACAGAATGAGTAGATGTCGGGATACGGATTACAACTATGGAATGTGGAATACAATGATGCAGGGTGATCGAATGCAGGGGAGAAGACTTTGCCAAGCACGCTAGGACCTAGTTACTGGTAATATTTCTTCAGGTAGCATGTGTTGACCGGCTCGGATTGCTCAATGTAATCCATGTCCTCCAAGATTATGGCAACTCTTGAGAAGGCCTACATGACGATAATGGGACCTCGCTAGTTAGGTCGGAACTTTCCATGAGCTTCAGGTAGATGAATTGCTGGCAGCACCAAATCTCCCGGCATTAGGCTTCTAGGTCAGACCTTCTTCTGATAAGACTTGGCCATGTGCTTCTTATAGCACTGGGCATGATGCAAGGCATTCAATCTTCGCTCATCTATCAATTTCAGCCGTATGCACCGATCTTCAACACATTCTGCCTCCTCTAGCTTTGCTTCCCTCAGGATTTTAAGTGACGAAATCTCTACTTCAATGGGGAGAACTACCTCCATGCTGTAGACCAATGAGTATGGGGTGGCCCTAGTGGAAGTCCGAATGGATGTCCTATAGGCCCATAATGCGAGGAGAGCTGATCATGCCAATCCTGATGAGTCTCTGCCATCTTCTTCAAGATCTTCATGAGGTTCTTGTTGGCGGACTTTATAGTGACATTCATTTGCGGGTGATACAGGGAGGATCAGTGATGCTTGATGCGGAGGCTCTGCAAGAAATCCTCCACCCTCCTAGCTATGAAGTTCTTCCCATTGTCGAAGATGAGGGCGTGAGGGACCCCATATTGGGCTATAATGTTGTTCTAGATAAACTTCCCTGTAGCCACGGTAGTGACTACCTTGTAGGAAGCCGCTTCCACCCATTTGGTGAAGTTTTCAATCACCACTAAGATGAAGCGGGGCCTATTGGAGGCTGCAGGATGAATGGCTCCGATGACGTCAATTCCCCATGTTGAGAAAGGCCATGGTGAGGACATATTATGCAGCTGATGGGGGGAGCGTGGATCAAACTCCCATAGATTTGGCTATTGTGGCACCTTCGGACGAACTGACAGCAATCCGCTTCCATGGTCGACCAATAGTAACCCTGTAACCTGATTTTTTTTTGCCAACAGGATCCCATTCATGTTTGGGCCATACTCCGGCATGTATCTGCAGCATAAGGGTATCAGCCTCCTTTCTGTCTACACACCTCAAAAACATCTGGTTGTAGGATCTTCTATACAAATGGCCACCCCCCAGCATGTACTTCGATGTAAGCTGCTGCATGGTCTTCCTGACAGTAGTGGAGGTATCAGGTGGGAGGTTTCCAGTCTACAGGAAAACCTTGATGTCATGGTACCAGGGAAGCTCTTCGAGTGGATTAGCTTCTTCTACTCTCACGCAGTACACAAGGTAGTCCACTCGGGTCACCGATACATCCACCACGTGGTCGTTCGATATGGACAGCCACAATGCTAGAATTGCCAGCGCATCTGCATATGTGTTTTTGGCTCTATTCATGAAGGAGAAGGAAATATCCTCCAATTCTGCCATGAGCTTCAAAAGATATGAGTGGTATGGCACCAGCTTTAGGTCTTTTGTCTTCCAAATCCCATTCACCTGGGATATGACCAACAAGGCGTCACCATGGACCTGCAGCTTTCGTACACCGTACTCTAATGCAACCTGTAGGCCAAGGATGCATGCTTCATATTCTGCCTCATTATTGGTGCACTAGAATGCCAACTTTTTGGAAAATGGGATGAGTAGTCCTTGTAGCGTTGCCAACACTGCCACGATGCCCTGGCCTTTCTTAGTCACTGCCCTGTCGAAGTAGAGGCATCACTGTTTTTGGTCTTCTAACTCCTCAAGTCCCGAATCATCCATGGCAAACAATATGCCTACCTCAAGGTCTTTTTTTTTTGACCCTCGCCTGTCTCAACGCGAGGCTTATGCTGCAAGTACCACCTAGACCTGCCTCCCGGCTACGCGGAGATCAACTCCACTAGTCTAGCCTTGACTATCTTGCCTTCCTCCACAACCATGATTGCTGGAGGACCCCGATGGGTCTAAGGTAGGGCAAGTTTTGGTTCTGACGCTATTGCTTTTCCTTTCCTGTTTCTTTTTTCTTCGGCTTTGTCCTTTGCCATGACCTCTAGTTGTTCTTGGAATAGTAGTTCCAAATAGACATGGAAATCGGGCTGGGTGGCCTAGCTAGGGTCCGGCACGACCCAGGCCCGACAATCCCAGCAATGGGCCGGGCCCGGCCAAGCCCGCCGTGGGCCATGGGCCGTGCTGGGCCTAGTGGTCAGGCCTGCAAAGGCCTATTTAGTAGGCCCATTTAGGCCCGTGAAGCAGCCTGGGTCGGGCCAGCCCGTAAAATTTTAAAAAAAAAAACGGGGCAGGCCCACAAAATTAAAAAAAAAAAAACAAGGTCGGGCTTTCAAAAAAAACAGAACGAGTCCAGCTTGGCCCTTTTTAAAAAAATACAACAGGGCTGGGCTGGAAGCCTGACCCTTTTTTAAAATATATATATATACAACAGGGCTGGGTTGGAAGCCCGGCCCTATTTTTAAAAGAAAAAATACAACAAGGTTGGGAGGGGAAAAAAATGACAACGGTCCCAAATTAGTGGATCGTTGCCAACGGTCCCAAAAATGACCGTTGCAAATGCGACAGTCATTTAAGTAATTTTTTTTTTTTAAAAGGAAAAATTTTACAACTCAATCTTCTTTAACCTATAAATACCCCCCACTCCATTCATTTTTCTTCACAACTCAATCTTCTTTTCTCTTCTCCACTACAACTTTCTCCCAACTTTCAAGTGAGGATTTCGCTATTTGGCTTTGGATTCTGCTCTGTCTTCTACTCTCCAGTCTCCACGCTACACCAACTGAGCCAACAACATCAAAATTTCTCTACTTCTAATCCCTCCAAATTCTTTACTTCTAATCCCTCCTTTTGGGTTTTGGTTTTTGTGGGTTAAGGGTTGTATTATTTTATATTCATTTTTTATATTAAAATGGAAAATATTGGTAATGTTGGTAGCCATGACTATATCCCTAGTATGGAGTCAGATCAGCATCAGTCTACCCCAACACATACTTC